>JBBYHO010510507.1:0-20403 GCA_038382025.1 Adansonia gregorii | reverse complement strand
ATTTAAACACAAGCTAATTAAGCTTAAGTTTTAGTTATATCAAAACTAAGATTAATTCAAAACTAATATAGCTAACACAAGGATTTAAAAGGAACACAAGCAAGTAAAAGTGGTCCATGAGTTAACCATTTTTCTTTAGAAATGATAGCCTCTTATTTGCTGGAGTAAATAAACGCGACGGAGAAAAGTTGAGAACCATGCCAAAGCTATACGAAGAAAGCTCAAGTAATTGATTAATTTCAATAAATCAATTCTCTCTTTTAGCCCAAACCAGTGTGATATAGAGGAATGAACTGCAGCAACCATTTGGAATCCAAATATCCACTAGTCCTGAGAAATACTTGGGCATGCCTAGAATGTTTGGAAAAGAAAAGAGGAAAGCTTTCTAAGACATCATCACTAAGGTATAAGCCAAATTTCAAAGTTGGAGTACAAGGTTCTTGTCCTGTAGGGGGGAAGAAATATTTATACAGTCCGTGCTAAAATCCCGCCTATACGATGAATTGCGTCTTGATTCCTAGCACTTTATGTGATGAAATAATGGGGATTATAAAAGGTCTTGGTGGAACAATGAAACAGCTAGCAGAGGAATACATTGGCTTAGTTGGAACAAGCTATGCATGCCAAACTTGATAGAAGGACTTGGATTTAGGTACCTACACCTTTTTAATCTAGCAGTTCTAGGCAAGCAAAGATGGCGCCTAATGCACAATATAGATTCATTATGCTCTAAGGTCTTTAAAGCTAAATGCTTCTCTCAAAAGGAATTTTTTTTTTTAAGCCAATTTGGGGCGGCAACCTTCTTTTATTTGGAGAAGCATATGGTCATCAAAGAAAATGCTATAGCAAGGAATAAGGTGGAGGGTTGGTAATGAGACATCTATAAATATATGGGGCAATTAGCGGTTGCCTATTGATGGGAATTTTACGGTGTCTTCAATTACTGGGTAGTTGCCATTTGATGTGCTAGTAGCTGGTCTTATTTACACTAATACGGGGCAGTGGAAAGAAGATTTGATATAACAAGAATTCTGCAAGGATGAAGTTGGAGACATCTACAATATTCCTTAATATGGCAGCAATAATATGGACAAGTTGGTTTGGCACGATAACAAGAATGGATGTTACTCTGTTAAAAGTGCCTATCGATTGCAGCTAAGGTTGAACATTAGTTATGGACCACAAAGGCTGGTTTGGAGAGCACTACGGAAGGAAAATGTACGTCCAAAGGTACGGCTATTCGGATGGAGGCTATGCTTGGGCATTATACCCACTGTACAAAGCTAGCATATCTAATTGAAGATATCAACAGTAGCTGCTTTAGATGTCGGGCAACATTGGAAAACCAATGTACATGTTGTGAAAGAATGCTATTTTTCTAAGAAAGTTGTTGACTTGTGCTATTTCCCGTGGACTTTATACACAACTTTGTACAAAACGGCATAGATTTGGCAGAACAAGCTGCGAAACAAGTGGAACAAGAAGATTTTGAAATGTTCTTATGATGGCATGAGCTTTATGGAGTGAAAGAAATAATGTTTTACAGCAAAGGAAGATAAGGAATGAGACGACATTGATGGTCAACACCAAAACTGAGCTCCAAGAATATAAGGCGACTCGAAATAAAGTCTAGATTTATTTAACAGCTCTTTATCGATTATCTTGGAGACCACCACCAGTGAATCTATATAAATTCAACTTTGATTGCTTTTTTGATCCTTTTTCAAAGACAGGTGGGATAAGAATTATAGTGAGAGATCATGAAGGTTATGTATTGGGCTATGCCGCTATAAAAGTCGAAAGAATTCTAGACGCATGTTTATTAGCAGTGAAAGCACTAGAACAAGCGAAGCAGATGGATAAATTTAAAAGGGGACGCTTTACAGGTGATTAGAAACTTAGATCAAAGCGAAGAAGATCTGCCTAACATGGGGTTGATCCCAGATGCAGGGAAGCACTGGGCAGCAGCAGATTTTGAGGAATGACACTGTCAAAGCACAAAAAGAAGGCAATGAGGCAGTGCACATTTTAGCTAAATATGGTTTATCTTGCAATGCGAATATGATATGGACGAAGGAGTATCCAGTTCTCCGTCATCAAACAATAATCTCTGATGCAATTCACATTTAGTTGGATTGAAATTTACTTCCAAAAAAAAAGCCTGTCCCACAATTACAAAATTAAAAGCGCACATGCAGATTAAAAGTTTTTTGCGGGGTCAAATATAGTTTTACCTTTTTGTAGGTTGATATAACGTGCATATTATAAATTGGATAGTAATTAATGAATAGTGACCTAATATAAATTAATATCCAAGACATGTTTTAACATCATAATAATTTGGTAACCAACCTAGGAAAGAAGGTAAATAAATATCCTTTTACAATAAAGATTGATGAACAGCCTACCAAATAATTAAACCCAAGACATAAAGGTTACAAACCCTTATTCCTAACTAACTAATTAATTAAAGGGTTTAAGTAGACCTATGATTGTTTCCTAATTTTAGGTTTGGAGGATCTAATTCTAAATTTGATTAACCAACTGATGGTGCCAACTTAACAATGATGTTTTTTGAATGCACCATTATTACCTGTGGAAGTTTCCATTTATTGTACAATGAATGGAATCCAATTATAATTTTACCCCTATTCTATGCATGGCATTTCTACTAAGAAAAGATACTTGTTTATCCAAAAAGGTTAATTTATAACTAAAACATTGCATCGATTGTCAAGTCAGCCTTTTCCTTTTATTTTTAATTAGTTACATGGTAAAAACAAGGGATTGTACTATTGGAAACATTAATAATTCTAGGCAAATGAGATACCTTAACACTTAAAACATGAACCAAACCGTAAAGAATTCATCCTGAGGTAATTTTCTATTCAGTATTAGAGGCGTAAATCAGTTATACCGGATTAAATTTAGATTTGGTAAAGATGTGGTATCAACATTTTTTATATGTTTGCTTAAGGTCAATCCAAATTGGATATCAAATTCTGCATAAACCGGCTTAGATAATTTTTAAAAAAATTAAAACAAAAACAAATATTTTTATTTAATCTTTAGTTTTTTTAGGGTTAAATTTTAAAACATGATGATTTAACATATTTTCTTATATTTACAATATCGTATCATATATCTTTATCTTTTACGAAATATAAATTATTTAATATATAATAAACATTATATATATTGTATAATTAGAAAACAATCGAACCCAATTTGAGTTATTGGAACTAAAAATCTCAATAATTGTTCAAACTTGTTTAACAAACTTAATTTTTAAATCAAAACTTTTCAAATATAAAGATAGACCTTGAAGTTTAGAAAGTAACCCGAAACCTTTCATAAATCTATTAAGTCCCTTTGTAAGATTAAGAATTATCTTTGCAACTTTATTTTTACATTATTCTCAAAGAAATACCTGAGCCTAAGACTAGAGCTTGAACTTCTCACTTATAGGTCTCGATTTCAAACTCGAGAGCACTTTCTGATATTATGTAACTCAATTCCAATAAACTTTTATTCGCATCATTTCTCTTTTGGTAATAAGAAAGGCAAGAGAAGAATGATTTGGGAGATTGAAATCATCTGAAACTCAATATGATCAGCATATCCACGAGAAGTGAATTAGCTGGGCATACGGAAGAAATGTGGCTAACAGGCTTAGTTATTTTCTGAAAAATAAAAGCTTTTTCTTTTTTTAATTTTTTATAATGGGGGGAGGGTTATTCGGGCTTCTGCTAGTTTCTAAACTTGTTGGCTTACACGTAATAATTACGACCCAATTTATACAGGAATAGACGTTTACATGAGTTACTCGTCTAATTCGATAGATTTGATTTAAATTAAATTAAAATTTAAAAATTTTTTGATTAAAAAATTTTATTTAAATTTTATTATAATATATAAAATATATAAAAATTATATTTTATAATTTTTATATATTTTAATATATTTTAAATAATAAAATAAATTTTTAAATCAAGTTCAATTTAAATATATAAAATATTTTTTATTTAAGATCAACTCGATCCGATAGTTGAACACTTGAACGTGTAAAGCATATTTCCCCTGACTTGTTCCTCAACAAAATCCATATCTTGTATGTTATAGTAGAGTAGAGCACTTTTGATGTGTTTTTGTACTTTGTTTAATCAGAAGTATAGCCAATAGAGAACCTTATTATTGCTTTTAAGTCATGCCTTGCGTATGGATAGAGAAAAAGAAGGTACTTTAATGGCTAAACCAAACAGTGTAGTTAGGAGATTTGATCATCTAATTTGACCCGATGAACCAAACAAATATTTAACAAATTGGGGGCCGAGGACAAATTTTAAGCATACTTTATTTGTAACTAAAGAAAAAATGGGTTTACTTTGTAACGATTAGGAGAATATGATGAAATGTTTTATAGCAGCAAAACAAATTATTTGAACTAAGAAATTTGAGTTTGTGACCAGAGACAATTAAAAAACGAAGGTTCTTAATTTAGACACAACCAAACTTGAGTAATTAATAAGCTCAAAAAGCCTGGCGCCAAGTTCTAAATTATGAATCTGAAAAGGTTCCGAAACTTGTACAGCTGGGTTTGAAGATGCTTGATTGACTAACTAGTTGAAGACTCCAACACTCAATAATCTTGACTAGTTTTTACCGAATTGCTTTAGAATCTGGACTATGATTTCTTTCCCATTGTTTTGGTTTTTGTTTTTTTTTTTTAGAACTTATTTTAATTACAACAAGAAAATATCTCAAAGGTTTTTTTCTCTTTCTTTAAGCAAATACCAAATTTGATTCTATCCAGTTTGATGGGAGAAGAGACTCTCTGACTTTAAATGCAATTAGCTTTTTTTTTTTTTTGTTTGCAGTAGGAGGATTAAGAGTTGCAATCTGTAATATATTGGTAAATTATATGTTTAGTCAAACCTCTGTTGATATTTACTTTGGTCATTTAATTATGATAAAGTTACGATTTTAATCACTAATGTTTGTAGTTTTTTTTGTTATTCAAGTCTTCAGACTGATGACATGCTGATGTGTTATTCCCAAATCATTCAAAGGTTACTATAACATGCCATATGATATTGTCAACATGAGATTATAATTTTGTAAAATGTAAAATTATAAAATTATAAAATGATAAATTACGTTTTTTGTTCAATCAACTTTGAAAATTTTATAATTTGAGTGCCAACTTTCTTTAAATTTAATAATATTTTGCTCTATTTTCTATGCTTATTTTTTAAAGGCTTTATAATCTAATCATCAATATTTGTAAAATTTAATATAATAAATTATTTTATTCAATTTATTAACTATATTGAAATATCTTGAATACTCAAATAAGCTATTGAACTTTATAAAAAAAAGTAATAGACGTAGACTTATTACAATATCAGGTTATTCGTTTAAACTTGAAGGTCAGATAATAGTTGAGATGGTTTGAATAAAAATTAAATTCAAAAAATAAGTTTGAACAAAAAAGTAAAGCCCGTTTATAAAAACAGCCAAGCCTTATATAAAAACTTTGAAGTTGAAAATGATTTTTTAATTAAAAATTTTATATTTTTATAATATAAAATATATATTTTATAATAATAATTTTAATTTTATTTTGTTAGTTGTTAACTTGTTAGAACTTTTTTGAATCGAAGTCATAACATACATTTTAAAAATAATATTAACAAAAACTTGTTAAAAATTAAATTAGAAAACATATTTAAAAAAAAAAAGTTGAACCTAAATAAACTTAGACTATCTATTTATAAATTTGAGCAGATTTAGATAAAAAAACTACCCACATTTTTCTATTAAAGTTTTCTCTTTTAGCTAAACAACGACATTGAATCCAATTCTTAATTTTTTGCAATACACACATTATATTTGATTCATTCTTTTCATATAGTAGCAAGCAATTTCTTATGTAAATATTAGCTGTTGACTCTGTGGGTGTTTTTCTTTATATATATATATATATATATATCATTCATGTCTCTTAATAAACGAAAATAATATTATATATCTAGATTAGAATCATAAAATCTTTTATAAAATTAAACTTATGAAACGAAATGGATAATTAATTTATGAATAGATCTATTTTTAAAATAATTTATATTTTAATATTCCCACCCTCTTAACCTTATTCTTGGCTTTGCCCCTGTCCTTCAAAACTTTCTATACAAGGTTGGGCTTATTTTGTCCACAATCCTTTCCTTAGTATATATTGAAAATCAAAGTGTTTGTGTTATGGTTATTTTATATCGCGTGCTATAATTATATTTAAGATATTATATATATTTTATAAATTTTAATAATTAATAATTTATATTATATAAATTTTAATATATTTATGTATAATTTATTTTATATCATATTTTAATTTTTTTATATTTATATCATGTAATTAACTTATATTTAAAATTATTCGATGCTGTCGTGATAGTTTTGTTACTTAACAATATAATTTAAAAGAAATTGCGTTTTATATATTATACAAATAAGCAACAATCAAATCCAACAACTCCATATATAAATAATTAAATGTATTGCAAACAAAGGTCAAATAAAAAAGAAGAAAAAAAGATTGAAGCACACCATATAACAACATAAATTGATCTCTTTCTTTTCTCCCCCTCACTTTCTCTCCAAAGCTATTGGTTCCTCATCAACTCAAATGGCAGCAAAAGAATGTGACCCCATGGGTCCGGCAACCAAATATCCATCCTCCCGGCGAATAATGCCCTCCTTTTCTTCCCCTTCATCACTTTCGTCATCACCTTCATATTCTCCCGATGATTCGCCTCGGAGTCCTGCTACTCCATTTCAATTTTCTGGTGTGCCATTTTCTTGGGAACATTTACCAGGGATCCCCAAGAAGCTACAAAATCACATGAATAATGAGTCCATGAAGTTGCTGCCATTGCCTCCCCCGACTACCGGACGAACCTCCAAGAAATACAGTTTCGATGATATGTTGAACCGGAAGAAGGCATCTGCTGGTTATTACGAGAGTTTCCGAAAGGATCCATTTTTCGTGGCGTTGGTTGAATGTTCCAAGGAAGATGGTGATCAAGAAACTGCAAGAAATCTCTGGACTGGAGCTAAGGTAACAAGAAGTATCAGTAACAGGTTCGGGTTTATTAACCTATACACTTCTTGTAAAAGAACTTGTGCAGTTTCAGAATCAGTAGTATATCTTCCAAGGTCTATCAGAACAGCTGATTATGGCTTCATTAATCGTCGCTTTCGTTAAATATTTGTTCCTTACACCGATCAATTACCCCATACTCTGATTGTGATCTCGCCGTTAAAAAAAGAAGACAACTTACATTTCTTTCTTTCTTTCCGTTTACCTTCTATTTTCTTTGCGTAAGAGGACAAGGGATGATGTCTTCAAGACTGAAAGTCATTTGTAATATAATATGATTAGAAAGTTGAAATTAGATCTATCAATCTTTGTACTTGTATTATGTTAGCATTATTCTTTTATCTTAATTGTGTTTAAGTAGTTATATGCCTACTTTCGAGTAAGGATCTTCTTACATCACTGTAAAATTTAATAAATTTTACATATTTATATAACTTTATATACAATTTATATTTTAACAAATTAACCGGCTAAATTTAGTTATATAATTGTACTCAATACACACTTGAAGTTTTGAATCGATCTGATATCTCAATCATACTAATTGAGTATGCTGGTGTTTTCAATAAATATTTAACGATTGAAAATTTTTATGTTAAATAAATAGTTAGACAGTTTTAATTGATTCAAAACTTGATGTGCATAACCTACATGAATAGAAGATAAAAGATAATGATTGGATTAAATAAATATAAATCGTATATAAAATTATACAAGTATGTAAAACTAGTTTAGTTTATACTAGTGTGAGTAGATCCCTCTTCATTTGCTTTACGTATCATAATCGTTTTTAAGTTGTTTGAATAAAGTAAGTTGTTATATATTCATATAAAGTTAGATAAGTTTTAATAATTTGTGTTATATAAATTTTGATACGTTTGTGTATTTACATCAAATTTATATTAATTTTTTATATTTTTATCATATCTTAATTATTATTTTTCTTATTGTATAGTGCTAGGCTGGGCTTTTTTTTTAATTAATTAATTGCCCAATTTGATTATTAGTTACTAGAAATATACATATAGTAATTTAATTGGTTTGCTGGATTTCACGTGATGTTTATTGAGAATATGAGTGAAGCTCACAAAACTCCATGTGGGAGCAAAGCTCCATCGGACAACCATAGAAAAGGACAGATCTTCGCGAAATTTAACTCTTCAATAATACATTTTGATGTGATTGTTAGTTCTTGGTGGGTGGTATGACTTTCTATGAATAATTACAGTTTCCAAAGTTTACCTTTGCTTCTGTAGTGGGATGGAGCCATATTATTAGGTTGTTGAGCAACCATGATTCACTAATTTCTTTATTACTGCTTGCTGCCACAACTCGGCTAGTTTCATTGTTGCAAATCTTACTCTGCTGCTAATACTGCAGAGAATTTTATGATCAATAATTGGTATGACTGTGCATTCGTTCGGTTCGGTCAAAAAAATTTTAAACCAAATTAACTGATTTAGCTAGAGGAACCGACCGATATTTTTAATTATAACTGAATTAACCGAACCAACTAAATTTTAATCGGTTAGTTCGATCAAATCGGTTTATTGGGTCTTACGCTAATAGTTGTATATTGGGAATGAGTTTAATTGGGCTATTAATATATATAAATATATAATTATTAAATATTAAATATTAAAAGTTTCGTTGATTCGATCAATTCGATTAATAATTTTATTAACCGATAACCGATCGAATTATCCAAATAAACCGATATAAAAAAATTGACATAACCATCAAATCGATTTAACCGAACTGAATTAACCAAATTTCTTCACTTAAATCGGTTTGAACCAACTTATACACAGCTCTATTAGTTGGTCTTTTTTTAACTCAATTTTTTTTTTAGAAATTTGAACTTCATTTCTTAAAAGATCTACTTAGCCAATACCTGTAGACATCAATTAAAATTATTTATTAATTTATTGTTGTGAATTTTTTGATTTATTAATACATCACTTTTACAATTTTATTGAATTAAAAAAAATTACATTAATGATATTTTTCTTTATATGTATATATATATATATATATATATACAAACCAATTAACGTTTCCTTTTTAGAAAGATGACACATGCACTTACTGTAGATTTAAATGCTAGGTGCCAATTATTTCTTTCCGCTTTTCGTCTCCCTATTATCCTCATGCTAGTTTCGCTGTCTTCTTTCTGATTGAGGACTGAATTATCACATTTTAATTATTTTTACTGTCATTACATTGGACAACATTTAAAATAAGTTTTTCTATTGTATTTTGTCCAAACACTTGATGAGAATAAGTTTAATAATTGCTGACACACCATGATTTAAAATTATATATATTATATTTAGTATAAAAGAAAATGTTTTGAAAATAGGATTTAATTCAATTGATTTATATAATTAATTTTAAGAGATAAAATTCAATATACTAAATTATGCCACATCTAGTACAAGAAAAAAATTCCATGTAAAAATATTTATATATGAGTAATTTAATTGATGGAATAATAGTTTTTAAGGAAATGATAAATTTTTTAAGAGAATAGAAAGCTTTTATAAAAACTATATTATATAAAATTGAAAGATATAAATGGCCTTAAATATTATTATTTGATTTATAAAATATTTTTATTTTTTGATAAATTCTCTAATTGAATTGGTTTCATTTGACTTATGACATCAACTCAGTCAAGGGTTTTCTAATAATTATAGATTTAGGATCCCAACATGTGGATCCCTTCTTTTATTTCGATGACCACTTTTAAATATGTTAGCTTTATTAGTTCTGAATTAATCTTGTTTTGATATAACAATAACTTAAGCTAAATTAAGTTGTACTCAACTATTTCAAACTTAGTATTTTCCTTCAAATTGAACAATATTTTTGAAAACTACTAAGTTAATTTATGCATCTAATTTTCTCAAAATTATATGTTCTAAATGTATATGTATTCTTAGAATATTGCTGAGATATGTTTAAGTTAAATTCAAGCAAAAAAACCATTCTACAAAGGATTTTCAATTGATATATCAATGCAATGCATCAAAGTATCAATACTAAGCTTAAAACCTTTAAATATATTAATACACAAAACTATTTATCGATAAAATATAGTCAGTATCGATTCTCACTTATAGGTATCGATGCATTGCATGGTAGGAGCTAAGGTTTGGCTAAAACCTTCAAATGTATAGATACAAATGGCTCTGTATTAATATAATATGATGAGTTTTGATACTCAAGATTGATATATCGATACAACATCTTGTAATGGTTACATTTTTAAATTCATATATTGATACTCTTGATATTATATTGATACAACAGCATAGGTCTGAATGAAATCAAGCATTTGTGAAGGCCGTAATGGCCCTCCACCAATCTCATTAGGCAATTAATGCCTAATGTCTATAAATAAATTCTAAGCTATAAGGTTTCCAACAACTGAAAGAGAATGTGATATCAAGATTAATTAAGCACTGAAGATCAAAAGTCAAAATCTTCAAATTCTTTATTCCTTTTGTATTTTATTTGTACTCTTTCAAGTTTATTTGTATCTGATCTATTTTGTACTCAGATTCTAGCAAACACTTACCTACTAGAGGTCTAATTGTTGGCAAACACTTCAATCACAAAGGGGTTATATGAAAATTAAGTAAAAATAGAGTAGAATTCTTAAAGGGGATTGAAAGCTTCTATCTATGCCTTAAAAAATAAAGTTGTAAGATTATACCTTAACCTCAAAGATAATAATTTCATTAATGAATTATGGGTAGAAGTGCCAAAAAGAAAGGATATAGGCTCTGAGTTCAAAGATTGAACCTTTATGTATTAATTATTTATTTCACTTGCCTTTAATTCTTTTTACTTTTATTTTATTTCAACTTATCAAAAAAGGTTAATTTGTGATCAAATTAAAAAAAATAATTCACCCATTTTGGTGTAATCATTATTTCAACTTTTCGTAAACTGTTAATTTTTAAAAGTAGGTAGGCATCTAGCTTTTTGTTGCTAAGAGAAAAGGGTTTAGATACCTTACCTAGATGGCTATTCCAATTTGTAAGCTCACAGGGTCTAAAGTTCTTACTTGGAGTTCCCCAAGGCATGTGGATGTAAGAATCTATAATTAGAGTTTCTTTGCTAGCTTGGGACTTTTGGAGCCAGCGATCTGTACCTAAAAGATTGGTAATTATATCATGGACAATGCATAGAGATATGAATACATGCTTAATTGATGGAATTAAATGATTTAGCAATCTAATATGACAACTGGCCATGGCGTAGAGCCTTGGATTTTAAAGATTGTATTGATAGTGGTTCGCCAATCTTACTTTTTATGATTAGAGGTTCTAAGTGGTTAAAGTTGTTTTTAGAGCATAGGATGGCCCATAGTTAATGAAAAAAGGTTCCTAAACTTGATTGGCTCATGTTTAGGACTCTGTTTGACCAAGTTTGCTAACGACTTTGATGAACTTATTTTTTTGATCTAATTAGGAGAGCTATTTCAAGTAGTCTAAGTGGACGAATCAAGGCTTTAAGGTGTTGTGGCCAATGGTCAACAATGGACTCTTTTGCTCTTACCTATTGATTAAGGTTTGCTGAAGATAAAGTTTTGAGCATGTTTTTTAAAATGAGAATGTCTAAAGGTAAGGCTAACTATAGTTCCAAGGTTCATTCTTAACTCTGGATGTAAAAAGATCCTTCTATAAAATTTTCATCTTTTTTAAAATAATACTAGGAAATCCTGTTATTAGTTTTCTCCATGATGTTGCATGGAATGTAGATGTTACAAAAAAGAATTAAAAAAGAAATAAACAATTGTATTTCATTCAAATGGGTAAAAGTATGATTCATGAAAAATTTTAAGACATACAAAGATAGTTAGGGATAGATTTTTGGGGCAACCAGTGCCCTTGATGCTATTGACATAAATCTTCCACTGAGCATTTTTAAAAACTTTTCTTGACTGATTGAGTGTTTTTTAAGAGTTGGCTAACCCTTAAAGAAACTCTTCAAATTGCCTTATGATGTGATGGTTACCCCAAGTTTAGGTAGACATTGCCTTTTCTCTTTAGGTTTTTAGTGGAAATAGGGTTTGGTAAGCTAAGTTAAAGTAGAGCAAGTGGATAAGGTTATAATTTGGTGTTTCAATCATAGAAAGATAGAAAGTCAGGCTAGTGCTAGTCTGGGCTTGCGATAATCTGAATCTGGTTAGGTTTGGGTAAAAGTAAGCTTTGCTTATTTAAGTCACCCTTTCGGGTTTTCAACTTAAGCAGGTTCATTCTCTTAGATTCCCTTTGGAGTTTTTATCTAAGTTTTTTTTTAAGCTGGATGATGCCCTTTCGAGTTTTCATCCTAAAATTCCTTTAACACATGGTATCTTTTGGGAGTGTTTGAGTTGACAAGGTTGTGCAAGCCGTTGCCACCCATTTTAGTTAAAATTAAGGCTCTTTAGAAAAATATACATTTCATTACATACGGCTTTTCCCAGTTTATGGTCTATTTTTTCCATGTGTCTTTATGGATTAGTAGTGTTTGAGCACTAAGTCATATTTCTAAAACTAACAAAGAAAGACCTTATTGTGATGGGCTCCCATCATACACTTTTGGTATATTTGCCTAAGACATATTACTTTTACTCTTTTTTTATTTGATAAGGTTAAGTTGCTTATATTGGTCCCTAACTTATTCAACTTCTTCAAGTTGTGATTCCATTAAGAAGCTGAGTTAGGGGATTTCAACCTAAAAAATGTAGGATGGCTTTTACTCCATAGACTAGGGAAAATGGGGTGGCACCTGTAAAAGTTTGAACTATTACGTGATAGGCATGTAACATAAATGGTAACTTCCTGTGCTAGTCTTTGTATGTCTCAGCTATTTTTTAACTATTTTCTTAATATTTTTATCGGTTGTTTCAATTGCTTTGTTCATTTTTGGATGATATGGCATTGAGTTATGATATTGAATTTTGAATTAGGAACAGACTGGTTACATCATCTTATATTTTCTAGTGCATGCATTATCAGTGATGACTTGTTTGAAAAGCCACATTTGCAGATGATATCCCATTTTACAAATATGCACACAAAGGATTTGGTAAGATTGGCATTTGAAGCTGTCTCTACCCATTATCGCAATATGGCTTGGATAGGAATCCTAACCAGCCAAACTTAAAAGGTGAGTGTACACCTTGTTCCCGTATATATCTATATATCATTATTTTTTTCATTTTTAAGGGCCATATCATTGCAATTTATGGAGATCAACTTGCACAAAGATCTATTTCCAACCATTCTTATGATTCTTTGTAAGGGATTAAAGGTCCAATGACTAAGGCAAAGACTACATGTATGAAGTAAGCTTTGCAAGGATTAATCATGGAAATGCAAGCAAAAGAGGCTCTTCAAAATGAATCAGATGCATTGCCAAGATTGATCACTTTTTTACATTGTGTTAAGGCTAAAAAGAGTTAAGAATAAAGCTTGGAGCCCAATTTACATGTTTAAGATGAATAGAGCCTAATTTACATATATTATGGGCCTATATTTTAGGATTTCAGATTTTTTATTTTTTTGAATAAGAATTTAAGTTTTTAATTTGTTTAAATAATCCCTAATAGTTTATGATAAAGAGTAGACTTTATCCTTATTGATTACTATTAGGATTGTGCTTAAGATTTTAAGTTGTTTAGATAAGTCCTAATCAAATTAGGATAAGTAACAGACTTTATCTTTATGGGTTAGAATTGTCCTTGTTTAGTTAGGAGTCTATAGATTTTAAGCCTATATAAGGCTGCCTTATTATGTATTTCAGCAGATTAGAATAAAAAAATATCATGAGAGTTTTTTCACTTTGTGAGAACTTCTTTTTTGTTCTTTAAGCAAGAACTCAAATTGATCTTATCAAGGTAACTTATGGTGATCAAGATTCTTATAACTTTGGTTCTAATCAGCAGGTTTGATTAAGGTTAAGTTCTCTTTGCTTGATTTTTAAAGTGATCTTAGGGGTTTAATTCTTCCAATTAGGTTTTAAGTTGTGTTTTTAGCCTAAGGTTCGCATTATTTGGTGCCAAAGCTTTGGTTCTTAGAAGTCAACTATAATTTATCTTTTAATCCCATAATTTCATTGATATTTCTATTATATTTAGTGCTGTTCACCATCTATAAAAAACAAAAAAAAAAGTATTATAGTGTTCTAACCCTTTGCGATTCATTATTTATAAAAAAAACATAAAAAAAGTGTTCCAGTGTTCTAACCCTTTTCCATCTTAAAAAATATTGTTATTGTAGCTTCATATTGACATCTTAGAAAGAATATTTTGTTCCCTCCATACTTACTTCTCTTCCTTTAATATTTCTTGCTAAATTTGTTTTCCTTCATATTTCTTGTTGATTTCACATCCTTACTCTTTCTTATTTATCTTATTAATCAAAGCTATGCTAACTTCATTATTGCTTGTTGTTTTAGTAAGATCATTGATAAACTTTTTTTAAAGAGCTTGGAAGGCGAAGTTGAGTGGTAAAAGGCAAGAGATGTGACAATATCATTGAGAAAAGCCAAAATTGAGTGAAACATGAGTGATTAAATAACAAATCTCAAATGTAAACACATAAAGGACTGTGTAAAGGAAAAACTAATCTATTTTGTTCCTAACAAATTTTTGTAGGTTTAAAACATGAGTAGTGGAAGAGATAATGCTGAAATCAATACCAAGTTGTTTGTGAAGGCTGTCCAAGACCAATTCAAGCTTCTACATATGAGGTTAGATAATTTAAAGTCTCATCAAATCATAGATCATCTAGAAACCACATGATTAAGGAAGACAAAGAGAATGATTCTTATTATGATGAGAGTCATTATAGGAAAAGTAAAACGGTAGTTTCAAAATGAGATTGCAATTTGGGTAACATTAAGATGAAAATTCCAACATTTCAAGGGAAAAATGACCATAAATTATACTTGGAATAGGAGAAGAATATAGAACATGTTTTTGATTATCATAATTACTCTAAGGAGAAAAAGGTTAAACTAACAGCAGTTGAGTTCATAGATTATACTAGTAAATTTAGTGGGATTAATTTGTAATTAATAGGAATAGGAATGGTAAAAAACCTATTCGATCATGGGAAGAAATGTAGATAGTGATGAGAAAGAGGTTCAAACGTAGCCATTACTATAGGGACTTGTATAAAAAGTTGCAAGGGCTGACTTAAAGATCCATGAATGTAAAAGATTACTACAAAGAGATGGAGATAGCCATGATTAAGGCTAATGAAAAGGAGGACCGTAAGGCAACTATGGCTAGATTCATTGGTGGTTTGAACAAAGAGATAGTTGATGTTGGAATTGCTTCATTATATAGAGATGGAGGAATTATTTTATAAAGGTATCAAGGTGGAAAGGCAATTGAACTCTGTGGGCACTTCTAAATATGTTTAGCTTCTAGCTCTTTATGGAAGGCAAATTGAAAGAACAGCAAAGTTGCCTCAAAAACCTAAACAAGATGTAAAGGCAAAGAATTTGATTTCTATTTCCAAAGGAAAACTAAAACTAAATTATCTTCTAAATTATGTGATGTTAAGTGTTTCAAGTGTAAAAAATTTGGGCATATTGCTTCTTAATGTCCAAATAAGAGGGCTACGACTGTTATGGATAATGGTGACATAGACAGCATAAGTTCAAATGATGATGAAATACCACCATTAAAGGATTGTAGTTATGTTGACATAGAAAAACCTAAGCATGGAGATATGCTCATTACTAGGTGTGCTTTTAACATATAGCCTAAGAAAGATGGTGATGAGGTACAACATGAGCAAATCTTTCATACTAGGTGCCATGTGAATAAAAAGGTATATAGCATGATTATTGATAGTGGTAGTTGCATTAATGTTGCTAGTACTGTGATGGTTGGAAAGCTAAATCTGCCTACATTAAAGCATCCAAGACCATATAAGCTGCAATGGTTAAATGACTGTGGAAAAGTTAAGGTGACAAAGCTAGTGTTGGTTTCATTCTCTACCAGCAACTACGAGGATGAGGTTCTTTATGATGTGGCACCAATGCATGCTAGTCATCTACTCTTAGGGCATCCATGGTAGTTGGATAGAAATGTTGCTCATGATGGGTACAAGAATAGATATAGCTCTGTAAAATAATTGCGTTATTTTATTAACACCTCTCAAACCATTGGAGGCAAACGATGACTAGATTAGGATAGCTAAAGAGTGCAAGATGAAAGAAAAAAAATAAGTACACGAGAAAAAGGAAAGAGTGATATAAAAAATGAGTGTGTACAAGAAAATAAAAAAGGCATAGTAGTGTGTAATGAGAGAAAAATTTCAAAAAATGCAACAACTGGTACTTTTATATAAGATGTTTATCTCAACTGGCAATCTTGACCCTTATTTGCCTGGTGTCGTTATTTCTTTGTTACATTAATTTGCAAATTTATTTTCTAAGGAAATACCATATGGATTATCTCTTTAAAGATGTATTGAGTATCAATAGACTTTATTTTCTATTCATCAATCCTTAATAGACCAGCTTATAGAGCAAATCCTCAAGAGACAAAGGAGATTCAAAGGTAAATGTATAAATTAGTGCAAAAAGGATTCATAAAAGAGAGTCTTAGCTTATGTTTGATTCTTGTGATTTTAGCACTAAAAAAATATGGAACATGGCATTTATGTGTTAATTGCTAAGCCACCAATAAAATCACTATAAAGTGTAGACATCCTATTCCTAGATTAGATAATACACTTGATGAATTGCATGGTTCATGTGTGTTTTCTAAATTTGATTTTAAAAATGGCTACTATTAAATTTGCATGAAAGAAGATGATGAATGAAAAAACTATTTGCAAGAAAAAATATGGTTTATATAAGTGGTTAGTGATGCTGTTTAGTTTAAGTAATACAACAAGTACCTTTATAAGATTGACAAATCACATTTTGCATTCTTTTATTGGGAAATTTATTGTGGCTTACTTTGATGATATTTTAGTACACAGTAAAAATTTGGATGATCATGTTAAACATTTGCATATTATTTTTAATACTTTGAAGGAGCATAAATTGTATGCTAATCCTAAGAAATACGTGTTTTGTATGGAATCTACTTTTTCTTGGTTTCATTGTGAGTTCACATGGAATAAGTGTAGATGAAGATAAAGTTAAGGTAATTAGGCACTAGCCAATACCTAGGAATGTGAAAGAGGTCAAGAGTTTTCATGGTTTAGCATGTTTTTATAGAATGTTTGTGAAAGACTTTAGTTTTATTATAGCAACTTTAAATGAACCTGTTAAAAAGAATTTTATGTTTAAGTGGGATGATGTGCATGAGAAAGCTTTTAACATTTTGAAAGATAAGTTGACTAATGCACCTTTACTATGTTTGCATAATTTGATAAAGTTTTTAAAATTGAATGTGATTCATCTGGAATTGAAGTAGGAACTGTTTTGATGCAGGATTCGAATTCAATTGTTTATTTAGATGAAAAGCTTAATGGGGCAGCATTAAACTATCCTACTTATGACAATGAGCTATATGCATTAGTGAGAACTCTAAAAACATGGTAGCACTATTTATGGCCAAAGGAATTCATAATTCGTTCTAATCAATGAGCTTGAAGAATTTGAAATTCTAAGGTAAGCTTAATAAGAGGCATGCCAAATGGTTAGACTTTATTGAGATATTTCCTTATATGATTAAGTGCAAGAGTGGAAAGGAAAACATTGTAGTTGATGCATTGTCTAGAAAATATGCATTACTTACTTCATTGCAAACTAAATTACTCAATTTTAAGTTTATTAAAGATCTATATATTAATAATGTTGATTCAGCCAGATATGGAATGCGTGTTTTAAGTATACATATGGTGAGTATTATCTGCATGATGGATTCTTGTTTAAGAAAGATAAATTATGAGTGCCTATATGTTTTTGGCATGAAATGCTAGTTAGAGAGACTCCTAAAGGCAGTCAATGAGGCATTTTGGTTTGCTAAAGACTTTAAATATATTGCATGAACATTTTTTTATCTAACATGAAACATGATGTGCAATCTATTTGTGATAAGTGTGTGACACATAAACAAGGAAAATCTAATGTAATGCCACATCGTTTATATACGTCTTTACTTCTACCAAATCAACCTTCGATGGATATATCTATGGATTTTGTAATAAAGTTGCCTAGGTCTCAAAGTGGTAAGGATAGCATGTTTGTTATTGTTGACAGCTTTAGTAAGATGGTGCATTTAATTGCATGTTCAAAAATCAATGATGCGACATATATTGCTGATTTGTTGTTTAATGAAATAGTACATTTGCATGGATTGCCTAAAACAATAGTAAGTAATAGGGATGTTAAGTTGTTAAGCCATTTTTTATGTACTTCATAGAATAAGTTAGGAATTCTACTGTTGCACATCCTTAAACAAATGGACAAATTGAAGTAGTTAATAGGACACTCGCTATTTTATTACATGCTATCATTGAAAAGAACATAAAACAATGGGAAAGATGTCTGTGCATATTGAGTTCGCATATAATAAGACTATTCATTCTATTGCTTCTTATTCATCTTTTGAAGTTGTGTATGGCTTTAGTCCTTTAACTCCTTTGGATATCTTACCTTTGCCTACTAATGAAAATGTTAATTTGGATGCTAAACATAAGGCAGATTTTGTTAGGGATTTGCATGCCAAGGTTTAAGCTAACATAGATAAGAACAATGAGCAATATTTGAGGTAAGCTAATAACGGGCTTAGTAAGGTCATTTTCAAGCCTAGAGATTGGGTTAGGTTTATTTATGTAAAGAGAGGTTTCTCCCTCAGAGAAAATCTAAGTTGTAGCCTAAAGGAGATTTACCTTTTCAAGTGTTGAAAGGATCAATGACAATGCCTATAGGCTAGATTTGCCAAATAGCTAAGGTAATGTGAGTGCTATCTTTAATGTTGCTGATTTATCTTGTATGATGTAGGTGATTTAAGGATAAATCCTTTCAAAAAGAGAGGGAATGATAGAGATCAACTTGCATAAACACCTATTTTGAGATATTCTTATGATCCTTTGCGAGGAATCAAAGGTGACTACGGCAAAGACTAAACCCATGAAGCAAGCTTTGCAAGGATTAATAATGGAAAAACAAGCAAATGAGGCTTTTCAAGATGAATCAGATGCATTGCCAATATTGATCACTTTTCTACATTATGTTAAGGCTAAAAAGGGTGAAGAATAAAGCTTGGAGACCAAGTCACATGTTAAAGATGAATAGAGCCCAATTTGCATATGTTCATGGGCTTATAGTTTAGGATTTTAGATTTTTTATTTTTTCGAATAATAATTTAACTTTTCAATTTTAATTCGTTTAGATAATTCCTAATCGATTATGATAAGGAGTAGACTTTATCCTTATTGATTACTATTAGGATTGTGTTTAAGATTTTAAGTTGTTTAGATAAGTCTTAATTAGATTAGGATATGCAATAGACTTTATCCTTATTTATTAGGATTGTCCTTTTTTAGTTAGGACTCTACAGATTTCAGGCCTATATAAGGTTGCCTCATCCAAGTAATTTAGTAGATTGGAATAAAAAAAATATCTTGAGAGTTTCTTTCATTTTGTGATAACTTCTTCTTAATTCTTTAACAAGCACTCAATTGATCTTATTAAGGTAACTTGTGGCAATCAAGATTTTTATAACTTTAGTTCTAATTAGCAAGTTTGATTAGGGTTAAGTTCTCTTTGCTTAATTTTTAAGATGATTCTAAGCGTCTAGTTCCATCCAATTGAGTTTTAGGTTGTGTTTTCTGCTTATGGTTCGCATTAGTTATCTTTTTTTTTGAAGATAAGTCATTAAGATGAATCGCTCACTTAACCCTAAATAGTTGTTATAAAATTACTATTTATCTTGGAGTCACCACTAATCTATTTTGGCTAGGTAAGATTAGTCACCCATTAGAGTTCGTATTTCAAGGGCTACGAAACCCTAGAAAACAAACTCCAAGGACTGCGCTTATACTAGAGCGAAAAGGGCCTAGGAGTTGGTCACAATCACTGTAGACACCTTATTTTGTCCGGGTTAACTTTTAACAATCTAGAGCATCGATGTAAGAGGGGATGATGATCGCCGGGCGATGAAAAGGTATTTTAAGGATGTCAAAAAGGCCTAAGGATCATATCAAAGGTAAATACAAAGATGCAGCATCAAGGGACGTAGTCTAAGGTATCCTAGGGACAAAGGAATCAAG
>JBBYHO010510487.1:0-20407 GCA_038382025.1 Adansonia gregorii | reverse complement strand
GGATCGATGTTTTGAGTTTTCATAACCCAAAACATAGGTTTCAATAGGCATCCGATCATGCCTAGCCCGAAATGATCAGTGGCGACGCCAAGCGTTGGCCATTTTGTGATGGTCATACGAGACCTAGAAGATGAGTGATTCTTCTTATGGTCCCCTTTATTGTATAATAAGTCGAGAATCCGTACATTCTCATTCTCATCACATCGCCAAAGAATAGTCTTAGTCGAGAAGACATTTTTCAAGTCAGAAAAATATTTTAAGTCGTACGCACTCTTAGATCCGCGAGGATCCACCCTCGGGTATGTTGCAACGAGGAGTGACTCCAAAATCATAAAGTTTGTCCTAAACTAACCCTATTAGGTTTGCACTCTAGAACTTTATTCATTTTTTTTCTTTTTTTTTCTCTGCCTTATCATATTTTTAAGGATTCAAAACTTATCCAAGAAGTTGAATTTTCCAAAAGCTTCCCAAGAATGGCTCAACAACTTAAATGGCTATGTTTAACTGAAATGGTTTTTAAAGTACATAACATGGGCCATGGTTCACAGTTTAGCAAGAAATGATAGATAAGCCCAAATAATGTGTTTAAAGATGAATGAATCAAGGATCATTTTTCTTTAGAAAGAGTTTTATCTTTTACTCTACAAGATACCATAATCTTTATTTCCTTAACTTTCCATCTTTTTTTCATTTTCCTCTGCTTTTCTTTATCTTTTTTTATTTTGTTTCTTTTTTATTTTTCATTATGAAGGAACTTAAGACTTGAACATCTATCTTTGGCTTTGCCTGGTGATAATAAGGTTGTTCTTCTTGTAATGTTAGAATAAGATTTGCTCATTTTGAACTTGAAGCATCACTTTACCTTGCACCCAGTGTGGACGGTGATCTTTAAGTAGGGTTTTCAAAAAAAATTACTCAAAGGGGACAACAAAGGGATTAAATATTGTTTTTTGTGAAAGGATAGAGAAAGATGGCCACTTTCATCTAAAAAAAACTATTTGAATTGATGAGCTTTTCCTAAGAAAAAAATAGTTTTCTTTTTCAAAATCAATTCGAGTACCTTAATAACATGACGCTGCGCTTAATTTTTTTCCTTTTTTTTTTGTTTCGATGTTTTGGTTTAATGTGTGCTTCTCGAAATTGTTGACTTTTTAGCCACTAATGAATCCTAATTTGGTTAGATCTTCAACAAAGGAATTGAATTGGCAAAGGAAACCTTTCAACTCTCGCATCTAATTTTTCAGGCATTGGGTTGAAAAGGATTCATCTTTGTGGAAAATAACTTTACATCATGTTGGATCTCATTCCTCATGAATTAAGCATTTAAAGAAGTGTCAAATAATCTTAGGTGTAAGTTTATCCAAGTGAATTTGGTGATCTCAGAGTCCTAGTTTCATTTTAACACAAGCTAAACTATCAGTATCCAAATCTTTTATGAGCATATCTGTTTGTTAGTTCGTAAGGAATTCAAAAGGAAAGTTCAGTTTTGAAAGCTTTTCATTCAAATGACAAGAAATGTATAATTAGAGGTGAAGGTTTTTTCATCTGTTTTAAGTAAGTCTCATGTAGCAGTGGTCATAAATCCTATTAAAATCTTTTTAAAAGGTTTTCATTATCTTTGATTCTAGAAATCACTAGTACCAAAAATTGAAAACTTATGACTAGATGCATGACGCTTACAAATGAAGCTTCATTTATTTCAAATCAGAGTTCAAAGTTTTCTATATAAAAAAATGTAAAACTTGAGCATAAGATAAAAATTGCCCTTGAATGGCATACTACCATGGGGTGATACAAGCTCCTTAAATTTTGCTAGGTCTACGTCCCTGAGGGCTTTCATTATACACTTAAATATGTCGTAATCTTTCATGGAACAACCTTTTACCTTTTGGTAATATTCACATCTAATATTCAAATTGTATCATTCTGGGTAAGGAGGTTTCCTAAATTTTACTGGGATAGTGCAGATCATCTAACTTTGAGCAACTAGGTGAAAAAGCTCAATGTAAAAGATTAGCAGAGGGTGATATAATTTCACTTTATTTATCTACTAGTTTCAAGAATTGCCTAAACTGCTCCCTTGATTCATTTGCATATTTGAACCTTAGACTAGGTAGGCTTGCATAAAAGGTTCTAGAACATTAAAATAAATCTATAGAATTCATCGATTGATAAAAGGTTAAGGGCAAGGACTAAGTATAAATGGGTTTTCTCATTCCCTTAACCTTTTTTTTGTTTTTGCCTATAATGGTTGAATCATGAATGCATTGATAGATAACATTGCCATTCTACCTAGCTAATGCTACATTACTTATGTATATGATCCTACTGGTCATTATGCCATGCTCGATTCTTTTTACAGCAAATAATAAGCCTGCAAACTTCAAAAATGCATTTCTAACCAACTTGTTATACTATCAAGGAGGAAGAATATCCATAAAATAGGCATGAATTTCTTTATTAGTAAGAGGTGGTTGAACCGATGAGGCCATATCTTTCCATTGGTAGGCATACTCCTTGTTATTTTTTTCAGGATTCTTCCGCATGTGTTGGAGTGTTCATCGGTCTAGAGTTGTCTCCATCATATGCTTATATTGCTCCAAAAATATTCAAGCCACACTTTTTCATATACATAAATGGTCTCTTTCTAATTGGAAATACCACTGGATGTTGCCCTATTTAGAGTATTTAGAAAGATATGAACAAGTATGCTTATATTGCTCCAAAAATATTCAAGCCACATTTCTCCATATACATAAATGGTCTCTTTCTAATTGGGAATACCACTAAATATTGCCCTATTTAGAGTCTTTAGAAAGATATGAGCAAGTAGCTTCCCATTAATAGTATACCTTACTATTTTAAGAAAATACATCGTTAGATGAATTTTAGGACAAGAGAATCCATCGTTCGTTTCAAACTTTAGTGTTTTGAACTTTGATGGGATGATTATGTCTGGGACCAATGAACATTCCTTTACTTTTTTAAATCCCCCTTTGCTTTTAATGACTCGAATCTTTTCTTTTAATTAGCCAAACCTTTGTGGCAATTCTAAGCCCTGTGCCATCTCGGATAAGTCTTCAATTGGCAATTTTGGTTTAACAACTCTAATAAGGTTTGCAAAGCCTTCTTATTGGTTTCAAATCAAAAATCAATGTCCTCTATCAGGAGTATGCCTTTGTGCATAATACATTTCTAGAGCTTTTCTCTTTTCTCTAACTCCCTAGATGATTTGAGGTACCTAAGACACTTGTCCTCTCTCTTAGTATTGAATTTGTTCTTTCTCATTTGGCTAATAGTATGATTTTCTTCCATTTCACTTTTTAGTTATGTCCAACTTAGAAAAGGAAAAAAACCTAAATTAATTTATGAAAGGACATGATCTTATCAACACCCTTTTTATGGGTTTTAATGGAATCCTTTTGGTTTTCTTATAAAACATTAATGGTCATGAATGAATGAACATCGATGAATGTGACAATGAATGCATGAATGAATAGATAAGTGTATTAACACTGTTGATATGCATGGTGTGGTGGATAATTGATTAAGGATTAGCACGATCAACATAAAGGCAAGAATTCGAGGAATCGACATTGACAGCCCAAAAGCTTTGCAAATCATTCATTCATTGCTAAAACATTCAATCATATTTACAAAGTTTTGCAAAGTCGTAAAAAGTTATGTCCACAAGCATCTCATTATTTAATATATTTTAATGCCTTTAACTATTTCTTGATTCCATACCTACAAAGTCCACAAAGCAGCCACAGAAAATTGTCTTTGTGAACACTCTATCGCCTTAGCGCTTTAAATGTTTTTGAATGTCCTTTGTTCCTACGGTAAAAGGATTATTTCTTACTCATTTTGCAATTAAAGTTTTTGATGTCAATCCCAAAGCTTGCGTTGGGAGACTCAATGGGTCAAAGTGTGAAATTCCCTTATAGCTGCATGATGAAATATTAGTAGCAATATTTAATTTTTATTTTCTCCAGAGTACACAAGCGCTAATTAGGTTTTGAATTCTCTTTTTGAATGCAATGCAATTTTCTATAGAATGCCCTCATAACTCGTATGGCACTCATAATGGCATTGGGGATATATCATTTAGAATAAGATGGTTTGTAAGGATAAACTGCATATGAACAACAAGCTGATTCTAGAGTAGAAGAGAGTATAGTTCTCTGTATATCAGTGGGATTAGATTGAATTTAGAATTTTCTTTATCCTTTCATGGTATTTTCTTAGTATGGATGCCCGAAGGTGACCAGATGGCATTAAGAAGACCAACATGTTGAAGGGTGGGCAAATCTGCACAAGTGCCGAGTTAGAAAGGTTTGTTTTGATCGTGTGAATAGACCAGGGATTGAAATCTTCACCTAATGATATGCTCAATTCAGTCTTTGAGTCTTTAAGTGCCAAAGGTTGGATCAAAGGCAACGGTGAGTTTTGAGGATCACCTAGAAGATCTTTCATAATGTTTGTCAACTTAAACAGTTATTTCTTTATCTCTAAGATCATATTTCTTATTCATCCAACTAATTCCTCTAAGGCACTTATTCATGCTTTAAGTTGATCTCCCAAACTATGATTTTTTGGATTCATCGAGGATAATAATATTTCTTGTCCCATATAGACGCTCGACCATTCTTACTAGTCTGTCAAGGTGATGTTTTAGTCCTTGAGCTTCATGACTCAATTCTTCTTGGATGCATTCTAAAGCACTGATTATTGCTTCTTATAGGTTTCCCATGCTTTTAACCTTTCATTCCAATGAACAAAAGGTTTAGTAATGAATGGATGAGCATAATGACAATTAAATGAAACATATGAAATGCATGAATGCTTGGAGGACATTCATTAATGTATTGATAAGATATCAAGCATGAATGTAATACAAAAATGCAAAATATTAAATGAAAAAAATCCTAACACCATTTTATTTCTCATACAATATAGGTGCTTCAAATTTTTTGACCAACATTTTTGGTTTTTCTTTTTCTTTTTTTTTTAATTTTTTTATTTTCCATTTTTTATTTTTTAACATTTTTCATTTCATTTTTTTTATTTTTCTTTCTCCTAAAAATTTAATTCTTTTTAATCATTAAAGAAAGAAACTAAAAAAACTATTTTTTTTAGATATGGAAGTTTTCATTTTTGCAACAAGAAAGGATAAGATAATCTTTGCCAAAAATTTGCCTTGAGAAAATTCATTAAAGCGCCTTTAGGATTAAGGAAAAAATTAAGGCAAAAATGATGTACATTCACTGTTGCCTATCTTAATATTTCAAGTCCTAAAATAATGAAAAACAGTAAGAAATGATCCCTCATGTGTACCTAGTTTTGGGAAAATTCTAACAGAGATCCAGCATGGCTTTACCCAGGTTAGCAGCTACGACTCGTGATATGAGTTTGGGCTTAACATTTAGATAGATTCATGAATTGTTCCTCGAGTCTAAAAAGGACTAATAAGGCACCCTAATCCTTACACATCGCAAGTTTCTATCAGAAAGGGTTCAACTCGTGTGGGAGTGTTTTCTAGGCCTATGTGAGGCTAACACCTTGAAAAACTTCGAAATTTACACTTGGTAGGTTGTTTACTGGCCTAGACAGAAGCTAATGTATATAGAAGGCAAAGCTACTTCACCTCCTTCTAAAATATCGGATCACCTATGGCCCCTTCCATACACTAAAGGAGAATCTAATGTATATGCTTGTGTACAATGTGTGTGGGGGGAACAAACAAACTTTTAACAACTTATTCTTCAACCTATAAGCAAAAATGATTAAATAAAAACTAAATATTATATAAAGAAAATAAATAATAACAAATAAATAAAATGATAGTAATAACGATGCATGAATTATTATCTAAGAAAATTAAAAGAATTATAATTAAATATCAATTAAAATCAATTAATCAAGCTATAACATGTAATTAATTCTAAGCTTAACTCTTTAAATCTCTCCAATGGAGTTACAAAGCTGTCGTAATGTGCCAAATGCAAATCCAACATGCCATACTTGGAATGGATGAAATTCTTATTCTTTTTTGTCGTGTTGGAATGGGACTTAATTGCTAGATAAAATTGCTTATCCAATTTAACCCTAAACGGTCATTATCAAACAACCAAAAAATTTGGAGTTACCACCAATCTATTTTTGCTAGGTGAGATCAGTCATCAACTAGAATTCATCTTTAGGGGTTACGAAGCCCTTATAGACTAATTTTGGAGTTTGCATATTTATTAGAGATTCGAATGAAAAGGGTTTAAAAGTCAATTATAGGCAAAGTTAAATATGTCCCCTCCGCGACACTCGTAAAATGGTACCTATAAATTCCATGTTATCCTAAATGTTGATTAAAAATGATTTTTTTGACATTTAATTATAATTCCCATATTCAAAATTATTTGAAATTGAGATTATTGTTCAAATTAAAAGCAAATTAAGTTTTAATCTATTTTGAAAATCAAAATATTTTTTGCATCCTTCCAAAAAACCTAAAGGAATATGAATTTTTTATTTATTAAGAAATTAAAAATTTTGATTTACTTATTTAAAGAGGATATATCTTTGTTTAAAAAATTGATGAGATGATATTCATACACTAGAAGCACACCTATGAAATATTTTAAATCGAGGATATTGCCTTGTATTTTTTAAAAAAACTTATAATCCACATATATAAGCATATTTAATTTTTGGCATAGTAAATGACTCTAAATAACATATTTGAAATTTCAAAATGATCCTTTGAGTATGGAAAATAATCTAATTGAACCAACATGCATGGACATTATGAAATGGTCCTTAAATCATAGAAAATGACTTAAATTCATAAGACTCTACATAGTAATTCCTAAGTTATGGAAAATGATTTAACTATCACCAAAGTGCATACATAGCATAAAAATCCTTAGATTATAGCAAATGACCTAAATGACCCTATCATGCATGAAATTGCATAAAAGTCCTTAGATCTTGGCATATGACCTAAATAACCCCAACATCCATGAAATTACACAAAAGTCCCTAGTTCATGAAAAATTACCTAAATAACCCCAACATTCATGAAATTGTTTAAAAGTCCCTGGATAATAAAAAATGACTTGAATGATCCCATCATACATAAAATTACATAAAAGTCTCTAGATCATGAAAAATAACCGAAATGACCTTAAAATGCAAGAAATCATATGAATGGTCATAAATCATCGAAAATGACTAGAATAAACTTAAAGTTTAAGGAAATTGGAAAATAATCCCTAATATGCATGAAACATCATGGGAAAAATAGTAAAACAGTCTCTAAAAGTTTCTAACATTCCTAAATACACCATAAACATCACTTTCCACTAACAAACATACAAGTATGCATCATACATGATCTTTACTCACAAAATACCTTAACGACATAAACATTCAAGGGTTTATCATTATGTATAAAGACATTACCATAATAACAATATTTTCATGGAAGATGCATGGACATGTAAATCATGATAATAACGCATGAAAATGTCATAAAATGCATGGATCATACATAACAAAAAAATGCATGGCATGGGATAGCTAACAATGACAAGAACAAGGAAAACATGGTGGAAACAACCATAAATCATGTAAACTTATTCTGAAATCTATAAAAAAAAAGCTTTTCTTAATAGAAATTGATTTTTAAGAAACTTTTAAAAAGAATTAGTAGAGAAAACTAAAAGATTACATTTAAAGATCATAGCTTAGAATTTAGCTATAAATATGGTTTTTAATCCTTTGACTTAACTCATCAAGTAAGCATGACTTAGGATCCTAAAGCTCAATAAGATGAAAAGAGACATGGTTAAAAACAAAGTAGAAAACAAGTAGAGAAACCACCTTGGATCAAACTTAAAGAAACTCTTTCTTTTTTTTTTTGTTTTTTTTTTCTCTATTTTGTTTTTGGTTTCCTTAGTTGAGAACTAGTTTTGCCCCTCAGTTTTGGATGCCCTAAGATGTTTAAAACCTTCTTTGGCTGATTCCATGGCGTCCATACACTTTTGTTTACTCTTTGACAACTTACCTAAGTTTGCTTGCAAGTAATCTCTCTAAGCCTTATATGTTTTAATCAAAGGGATGACACCTTCTTATTAGAGCATGGTTTTAGCTAAGCTAAGTGGACAAACTTTGCTATATGCCCCTAAGAAGAAACCCTACCTAAAGAAGTCGTATATTGGTTCCATGTAAGAAAAGCTTTTAACTCAACCCAAAATAGCATCTTATTACATTTTAGCCAAACTAAACTTGAAATGGTCAGAAGACAACCAAACTAAATGCCATTGAGTTTCCAAACACAATTAGAACACTAAACTCATTTATTCCAAGCTCAATCAAGTTTTGATGCCTTAAGCTATGTAGGCAATCTTCATGCTCATGTTTTAATGTAGAAATGTTGATGAAAGGCTTCTTGCATGGTTATTAGGTAATCTAGGCCATTAGGAAAGTCAAATATAAGAAAACTTAGGTGAAAAATGTTGTTCGTGGTGAAAATTGCAATATAGTATCAATATATTTGGTGTTTGTACTACTTTTAGAACCAACAATCCATGAAAAACATGGCATTATATCAATATAATATGACTTTTTATCGATATAATAGGTATTGTATTGATACAATTTGGCCTTGTATGGATATAATGCATGTTCTAGGCCTAGAATAACCAAAACCCAATGATGTATTTATATATATATAGATGCATCTCCATCAATTTCATAAAAATGACATTTTTTTACTCTTCAAAGGCTTCTAATTGACTAATTTGGTTCCTAGGCATTTCAAACCTTATTTTTTCACTCGATGTTGTGTCACCAAAAACTGGCAACATGGTATCCTGTAAACCATTTTTACTATTTATTATTATTATTATTATTATTATTATTATTATCTTTTTAAAATTTTTCTTGCCTTCTAATGAAGTATAAAATATCATAAATGATGCATGGATTTCACCTAGGGTCTTGGATGTCTTTGATTGCTTGGAAAGGGTTCGAATAAGATTAGGTGTCAACAACTAGAAATCTATTTATGGCTTTGTTTTTCTGATCAGATTCAAGTCGAGTCTTAGATAGAGATTTTCAAAGCCTAGATTTGATCTAAGATATTATTTAATTAATAAATTAATTTTATTTAATTTTTTTTTAAAATAGATTTTTAAAATAATAAAATTTAATAGAAAATATTTTTTATTATTTTATTTATTTTGAATAATATTGGGTCTTTAGGCTCAACTAGTTAAGGCTCAAACAGGATTTTCTATGGGGTAATCGAACCTGATATGGTTCTATTTATGAACACCACATACACATAAACATATACACATATATATTTATGTATATGATTTCGATATGTTTATTTTTGTCAAGAAAGGACTTTATTCCATCATAACAACGTTTTTTTTAATACATAAGTTGCAAGCAATTTTTCGTCAAAAAAGAATATTATTATCGATAATTGTTTAAGTATTTTTAATGATTTTTTTCATAAAAAAATAGTGTATTTTTATTGGAATATAAATTCCAAAATTTTATAAAATAATTTTGTTCTTTATCTGTTGGAAATGGACCTATTGTAGCGGAATTTCTATATTGATTGAAACATTTTCAAAAGATGTCTATAGCTAATTGAACATAAATCCATCAACATATTTGATTTTTTTTTTTAATTTAGACTTTCAAGTTTGACCATGTGAGCCTTAGGTAAGATTTTTAAAGATATAATCAAGCTTGATCTAACTTGATTCATCAACATAAGAGTTTTATATGATTAGTTTGAGTAGTCATCTTCAACCTTTTTTTACTAAGATATAGATTTCATTTGTTAGTTTGGTACTTATTGTTCACTTGTGCTTACCTTTCTTAAATTTTTATCGCAACATGTGCCGTATACGAATTTTGACCAGCCTAACTTTAAATGATGTATATACCCCTTTTTCTTATATGTACTATATATTATTCTTTATTTTTAGGGGCTAATATCATTATTAATATTTTTTATTTTATGTCTAGGGAATGAGCTATTGAGATAAATCGCTCACTCGATTTGACTCTAAATAGTCATTATGAAATAATTATTTATTTTGGAGTTCACCACCAATCTTATTTTGGCTAGGTAAGATTGGTCACCCATTGGAGTTCATGTTTTTGGGGTTATGAAACTCATAAAAACAAACTTTAAGGTTTACATTCACACCCAAGATTGCTTAAAAAAGTTCGAGAGTCGATTACAATCATAAGTAAGGATTCAGCCTCTCATTATCCCTACCAATCGGTACCTTATTAATCATGTGTTAGCGTAAATCTTAATTTTTATTCAGTTTCAATATTCAATACTTAATTATAATTCTCACATGTCAAGATTTTCATAAAATTAATTTATTATTCTATATGAGAATAATATTTTTGAAAATCAAAATATCTTTTGCATCTTTCCAGAAGACCTGAAAAACATGAAAGTTTTTATTATTCTTTTTCGTACCTTGCTAAAAAGCTAGTGGAATACGAAGGGCTTTTTAAAAATTAAAATATCTTTTGTACCCTACTGGAAAGTCGAAGGGCTACAAGTGGTTTTAATTTTTTAAAAAAATATTTATCAAAATCTCTAGTTTCATTTTGAAAAGGATATCTCATTATTAACATAATTAGTAGAACCTCTCTCATATGCCAGGAGAAATTATGTACTATTTTAACATTAGATATATTGCCTTAATTTTCAAAATTTCCAATTTTATTAATAACATTTAAAAAATTATCCTAGGACTCGATTTAGATGAAATATACTAAACATGACTCAGGATCCAAATTTGGTCTATTTGACCAACATGTCCCTTAAAATACACATTTGACTTAAAAGTATTCCAGTGACTCTAAAAGACTTGGTTCAAAAATAACTTAATGAAATATCACTAAAGTATACCTTCGACATATAAGTATCATAGTACCTTAAAAGATTCTAAAATTTTAAACAAACTCGGTGATCACATAGGACTTGGTTCTAACATATATTGCTAAAATGTCCCTGAGGTCTACCTTTAATGTAGAAATATCTCGATAAGCCTAAAGGACTTGATAACTACATAAAGACAAACCCATCCCTATTATGCACCTTTGAGATATACATATCCCCGTGACCATAAAGAATTCTATTTTAAAGAAAATTACTAAAATACCCCTGAGGACTCAAAAATGATATCAAATTAACAATTATACCCTTTATGGGTAATTTAAACACCAAAAGTGATAAAAAATGCATAAATTGTTAATAGGTCCTTAAACTTTTCAAAATCGCATTTCATATTCCCACTAGAAAACTGGAGAAATATGAAAAGTTTTAGTAATTTCCACACCTCTCTGAAGGACTGAAGGAATGTAAGAAATTTTCTTAAAATGTCAAATATATCATATGAATCCTAAAATGCAAAGTTTGTCTAAATGATCCCTAAACTTTGCAAACTTTTCAATTTAGTCCCCATACAAAATAAATACATAATTAAACACAAAATTCATAGCAAAAAATCATGAAAATCATACCAAAGATCACATAATAAATTTAGCCAAGCATCTATGGCCTTGGAACAAACATTTTACAATTTTACAAATAAGTCTCTAAATTTTTTAAAATTACACAACAACCTTAAATGTTAACAAATGCATAAAACACATTGTCATAGGTTAAACTAAGCATGAAAACATTTCTAAAGGTGTCTACATGGTTCGACCAAGCTTGAATGGCCATAGAAAATTTTATAATTTTTGTAATTCAATCCTATATTTTTTATGGTTATGAAATAAGCCAAAAAATCAAAATCATCACAAGCAAGCCCTACATGGTTCGGCTAGCATGGTATTTCAGCAAAAATATTTTTTTCATCACATATTTTCATAAATATTAATATATATATATATATACATGTTAGAATTTTTACCAAGCATAAATAAGCATAAAAACATAAAAAATAATGAATAAATCAACATAAACCAACGTGAAAATATTAAGAAAAATTACATGAACATATATACACCAATAAACACAAATAATGTCAATTAAAATCAAAGTATTTCTAATAAAATGTTAATTAAAACAACAAAATTAAAAACTTAAATCATAGCCATCATATTTTGCCTTTCAACATGAATCAAAATTCACAAGCACAAAGATTCTTTAGACGATTTAAAAAGAAGAATCAAACAAGAAACGAACAAAAATTAAAAATTTTACAAGAAAAGTACCTTAAATAGCTTGAAAAACCAAAGTAATTTTGATGTATTTTAGTGACTTTTTTTCATGAAAAATGCTAAAGCTCCAAAACAAGAAACCATCCCCTATTTATAAGGGATGGAAGTCGATCAATGGCTGAATAGAAAGCCCTTGGCCGAAATTATCGTAGAATTTTCTAGGATTTTTCTTTTTATTTAATATTTATTTTATTATATATATTTTTATTTTTTCATATTATTTTGATTTAAATTAATTATTTTTTTGTAATTTTATGCATCGCATCATTCATGACATCACCCAACTCTAGAGATACAAAAGAGAAAAAATTTAATTTGAATAGAAACAAATTATGAATACTAAATTGCAACAAATTAAAAATTATGTGTCTAAAGAATAAAATTTCACATAACAAACTTAATTAATAATTTAATCGAAAAAAGGTTCTTGAACATGTTAAAAAATAAAAAGTTCATTGGGCCTTTAGAAAATTAATGGGCTTATCGAGCCTATTTAAAAAATTAATGGGTTTTAAAACTCGTGAAATGGAAAAAAAATAAATTTTGGCCCATTAAAAATAAAATCAATAACATTTCCCCATAAAAATTCAAAAAGTAATTTTTAAAAAATTTTATGTGTAAGAAAAAGGCAATTAAAAATTTCAAACCTGTAAAATTTTATATGCAAAAACCTTTTTGGAAGAAAATTATTATTTGAAAAAAATACGAAACTCATAAAAGTAAATTAAATTTTTAAAAACTGATTTAATATGAATTAATGAAAATATTTCAATAATTTTAAAAATTATAAACTCAAAAAAATCATCCTTAAAAATTTATGGAATAGAAAGCTTTATATCTCAAAAAGGAAAAATTTCATGTTTAAATTTTATGAAATTGAATTTTATCCAAGACATTAATCAAAATATTCATTTATAAAAATACTAAATATGAAAACTTGAAATCGTGAACAATTTTTTCGAAGAAAAATTTCACGAGCATCACACTCGTAGTATTGTGAAAAATTCAAAATTACGTTCCAAAATTGACAACTTGATACCTCGTGGTAAAAAATATCAATATGAATTTTTCTTTGAATATTTATGATTTTTTGGAGTGCATATCGGCATAAATATCACATTGGTATCTGTAAAAAATACAATGGTCAACTTCTCAAATTTAATAAAAAAATTCTTAAAAATGAAAAGTTTGGCCGATGATAACATTTACAAAAAAAAACTTTTTTCAAAATTTCACAAACATAAAATTAAAAACTAATATTTTATCTTGAAATTCATCTTTTTATCCAAGGTTTGTAATGTACAACCTTTAAAATGGTGCTAATTTGTCATATGCACCTATGGTCATTTAAGCTCAACCAAAGAGGTTTTGAAATTGTTCATTTTACCTGAAGGAAGCCTACCCTTATCAGATAGCTATTTAGTTCTAGTTTTTGGCTATTTTTGGATTGACAGGGAAGGGGGCCTAGACAAAATTAGGTGTCTACAATTTTCAATATAAAAAATGTTCAGGAAATTAGTATAATTTTGATTGTTTTAAATTTTATAGATTGGTACTTAATATTGTAGTTTTTGTTAGGAAAATAATGTAGATGGGTGGACCAAAACAAGATTGGAATGAAAACTTCAAGGCACTATGAATTGCTCTATTTAGAGTGTTATTGACACCCACACAAAGTTTGCTAACAAATCTAGGCAATAGTATTGATATGATAGAACAAAACCTTATGACTTTTGTAATTAGCATTTGAAATTTTTTTGGAATGATCATTTTGACCATTAGGGTTGATATCCTGGTAAATTTAAACATTTGAAAAATTATACCATTAGCCATTCCCACCACATCATCCATGGTTCTATCCAATTAAATTTATCCATACGAGTTATTTTTCCACATCAGCTTTTTTTAATATCATACAAAAGTCTTCAAAGTTATTTAATAAATAACTGATGTGGAAAAGATAACTGACATGGATAAATTTAATTAGATGGACCATGGATGACGTGGTGAGACCATCAAAAGACATAATCAAAGAGATATTTTTGTGTAAAAGTCTTTTAAAAAACCATAGCAACTACTAACTATTAGAGAATGCATTTTTTTTATTAAATAAGTGCATCATTTCATCTAAAGTAGTTAGTGGATGGCTATAAATATTAGTAATCTACCATTATAATAACAACAATCCCTACTATAATATAAAGTTCAAAATATTCATATAAACAATACAGTTATGCATAAAGGAAATTTATCATTAGATTTAGACTTATCATTAGTGTAAACTTATCAAAGTTGCAACAAAGTAATAGTTTGATATTTGCTTCAACATTACTTATGAGTTAGAGCCAGAAAAGTCACAAACACAATCGTATTTAAATTTCTAATAAAAGGTTTATCTTACTTTAGCACTCTTATGGCCATGTGTTCATCCTAATTTCACAAATATTTACAAGAGTAAAACCTTTGAACTTTTGTTAGAAGCGACGTCTCTTTATATTCATATAAGTGGATTCTATAATAATATTTTTAAGTGCCCCATTTTGTCCAGGCCAACATCCAAAGTATCGAAGGTTATCATTCGAGGCACCATCAAAGTCATTCAAATAGGCATGGACCAATCCTCTACATTCCTAGCCAAAGTGATGTGTTTATAGGGCTAAAGATGCATAAAATTCATGATTTTGCATGAGTGCATCGATACATAATATTTACGTATCGATGTAAGACCCAATGTCATCAAAATTTAATTGGTTGTATCTATACAGGGTTATATCATAGCTAAAATCATGATTTTTTGTCAAAACATATTGATACGTAAGTGAATGTATGATACAGGCTTGAATGTATATATATATATATTTCAATGCATTGATATATCTAGGCAAAATTTGCTCTCTGTATCGATACAAAATGCTTCGTATCTATACAGCTTGACAAAAATTACCCAATTCATTGTATTTTTTCACACCATTGCATTAGAACATAAGTTTGGCCATGATTTTGGTTCCAAAAATCATCCTATTTTAAATGAACCCACATTGAAATCTTATGGATTTTATTTTATGCCTTAAACATTGGATCGTCACATTTTTGAAAGGTCCATTAAGCCTAAGATAGGGATATTTTATGTTACAATTTAATTTATTTAAGGGTAAGCTAAACATTGCTTGTTTGCTTAGCCTGTGCATAACATTCTTTGGCTACAAGAATAATACAAATGCCAATGAAATGTTAAAAGTTAAACTCTAACTACCATGACTCACCTAATTGTACATGATAAATGCCTTATATGCACCCTTTGCTAGGTCATTTTTTATGGCTAAAATATTATGCTATATAAGTATATTTTCATGCTCCTCCTCTAGCCAAAATTCTATTCTCGTAACTCCCTCTAAAACCCCCTAAAAACCTTTTAAAACCCTTTATTTCCTTTATCTTTTCACATAAAAACCTTTTCATTAATATTATAACCTTGAAGCTCTTTCTTTACACTTTATTCTTGCAATAGATAGCAAAATAAAAGAAAAAAAGTGAGCCAAAAGTTTGGAAGTTTTCTATGGAAGAATAAAAGCAATGTTTCAAAGCTTCTTGGTATATTTTCTATCTTTTCTCAATACACTTTCTTTTACTTAGTGAACCATCTTTATGTAACCATGACCTTGTTCTTAGAGTTTTCATGCATTATCGTGGCCTTGGTTATGGTAGTATTGGACTTTGGATGTATTGTTGATGTTTTGATGATGTTTAGATTAAAAAAAAAAAACATGTTTCAAAATTACAGCAAGACAACCCTGTTCTTGCATTTCTTACTATACTTCTCTCATTTTTCCATGTTTAATATATGCTAAAATGTTTAGCCTCACATGCTATGAGTATGACCATGCATTTGAACGTATTTTAACCATGCTTTCTTTGAAAAATGATGAGATATGTTGTTTTTATGCTTATTCATATGAGATGTTGTGAAATGATTTTAGTTGATTACATGCTTGTTTAAATGTCTCTTTTATGTTGCTTGCAAACTAAAATTTTTTTCAAAAACCCCAAGTTAAATCCATATTACTTTCAATTCATGGAGATTAATATGGATTTAATATTTTCCATCAATTGCTCTTCCAATCTTAGAAAAAATCAAGCTTTATATTCTTTACCTAAATAGGAAAAAATTCTTACTTTAAAGCCCAACAAAATCTAAAAATGTTTTTTTAAGTGTTTGATCAAAGTCTTGATTGTAAGCATTTTTGTTAATCGAATGGCATGGATAACTAGTTGTTCATTGCCTTACTATATGAGATTTGAATAGGTTTCTTACTCTGTTGCCGTGAACTTAAAATTCTAGACATTCGGATGTCTGGAATCTTTGCACATGATTAAAAAGTTCCCAAATAGAAAACTCTCTATGTTTTTGTATTGATAGCATTGTGATCCTGACTAAAAAATTTTTTTCCAACCTTAAGTGATTTTTATGGAGTTTTTTGGTAATTTTTCCTTAAAGGGCATTGAATTAGCTTTCAAGAGTATCTGGTTGGCCTTTGAATCATTTCGGATATGAGAGTTATAATTTTTTAAAACTTAACTTGCTAGAACCTTAAAATCAGTGATTTGTATTTTATTTGGGCCATTGTGGCCCATCAAATGATTTTTTTTTAGATTTTTTAAATATTTTTTCCTAAAATGATCATGGAATTCTTTTTTCAAAAAGGTATCATTTGCGATTCAATGATTCTGAATAAATCCAAGAAGATTTTTTAAAGTTCGCTACACCCTCTCCCTCATATGTGCTGTCAACGTCAGACCAACCTGATTTCAAAAAATAATTCTACCTAGAAAACGATATTCTAGGATGCTTTGAATTTTTTTTAATCCTTGTCAAGTTATTTTATCAACGGTGTCTTGTATTCCACTAGAAACCTTTTGTCGCAACTTACCTCGGGGTGGATCCTCGCAGATCTATGAGTGCGTACAACTTAAAATATTTTCCTGACTTAGAAATGTCTTCTTAATTGAGACTTTTCTTTGGCAATATGATAAGGATGAGAATGTACGGATTTTTGACTTATGGTACAGTGAAAGGGACCGTAAGATGAATTGCTCATCTTATTAGTCTCGGATGACCATCGCAAAATGGCCAATGCTTGGAGTCGCCATCGATTATTTAAGGTTAGGCATGATCGGATGCCTATTAAAACCAATGTTTTAAGTTACAAAACTCAAAACATCGATCTCGTGGTCTACGTAATGCAAAGATTTGTCGTTTGGGTTTGGGAGTTGGTTACGTGCGATGAGGTACGAACCTCTTCGTGACACTCAAAATCGATACCTTACTAGCTATGCCTTATCTCAGTTTTGATTCTTTCAATCTTAACTTGTCACTATTTTGATATAATCCTCTTCGAATGCATGAATCTTATAGAAATCATCTAGGTTTTGATGAAAAAGATTTAATTTCATATACGACTCGGAGAGATGGCGAATATAGAGATTTTCGATAAAAATGACCTCGAGATTTTACTTTGAAAATAGAATGTTCCACTTTGGGCACTAGAGAGATACCCACGCGGAACATTACCTTGAATTTTATTTGGAAACATTTGAAAATATGAATGCGAATAATCATAAAAAAGAAATCATGTTAGTAAGATAATAAATGAAAAAACATAACATAGATCATTCAACGCAATGATAAAGAAAATGGGTAGACTATGGGAATTTATCTCACTATTGGCATCGATTATCTGGGAATAACCGAATTAACAATTTTTTAGATGTATCTAGGTTACTTGATTAAACAAGGTTTGTTTGACATATTTGTGGAAATTCGAGAAGAAAAAAAGAATGATTAATTTGTACTTGAAAGATAGGGGTGGAGTATCCTCTCAGAAAGATAGGGTTCGAGTATTTCTGTGAATGAAAAATAGTTTTTTTTTTACAAAGGAAGATTTTTAAATCTTGATAATTTTAAGAAGCGAGGTTGGAGTATCCCCTCAAAAGGTCGGGGTAGAAGTATCCCTGTGGATGAGAAATCATTTTAACATAGAAAGCTTTTTAAATCTTAACAATTTTGAAAAATAGGGTTAAAGTATCCTCTTAGAAAGATGGGGTTGGAGTATGGCCGTGGATGACATAACTTCATGATTTAGAAAATGGGTGAGCATTCGACGATTTTTGGTAAAAAGATTTATTATGAATGAGGATGATAAAGATGTAAAATAGGTTTATGCCTTGATATGAGCTTGTGGGAGGTTAAAGTATGTTCTCGAGTCTGATTGGGGTGACATGGAGACATTCGAGTGTCTCGAGATGAAATTCAGGAAAACAACTCAATTTTGACCAAAATCGAAAACGTGGGACAGCATCGTGCTATCTTGCTTCCTAAATTTATTCTAAATTGGTTTGAAGGATTTAGAACGTGGACAAGACACCGTTAGAAAGGTTATTCGATGAGGGTCATTCTAAAAATATTTCTAATATCCCAAGAAGTCATTTTTTGAGGGAATAAATTTTCAAGTATGGATTGATTGAGTTGCTGGCAGAGCATAGGAGTGACAAGGTGTGTCAAATTTTGAAAAATTACCTCAGACTCATTTGGTATCAAAAAATCACAAATAATACCTTTCTGGAAAGGGAATTTCATGAACATTTAGGAAAAATTCTTGAAAATTTTGGAAAAATCAATAATGGGCCTAAACAGCCCAACTAGGATACATGTTTGGATTTTAGAGGTTTTGGATAGTTTAGACTTGAAAAATCATAACTTTCTTATCTGGAATGATCCGGGGGTGAATAAGACACCATTTTAAAGATAATTCAAATGCTTTGATAGAAAAATATAAAAAAATTATGAAAAATCATTTTAGATTTTGAAATGGTTTTTAAATTTGTAACAGTTATGCTACCAGCATGGGACAAAATAAAGCAGGGGATATCTCTTTTTTTTTATGTCTACGGGTCTAAACTCGAGTCATCAACATTCAAACATCTATGACTGAAGGGAAAGAGTGGCATTAGTGTCACGAACTCATTTGCATAGCCCTGGAATAGTTTGGGACAATTAAAAGCCTGTTGATCATACCATTCAAGGTTTTGACTCAAGAAAAAAAAGGCATAAAAATTTAGGGAATGAATGTAAGACCATTTTCATTTCAAAATCAAAAGATTTGAGCTTGTTTAACTAAGATTCCAAATCTGAAAATCTTAATTTTTCCTAATATATTTTGCTAGCTTTAAAAAAAATGCGAAGTTTATACTAATCCTCATTAGTTTAGGTTAACATAGAGGGTTTCAAAAATCAATTTTTGTCAACCATCAAATATGCATTTTGACAATAAACATACAACGGGGTGGCATATAAAATTAATGGGGATGCTAATTTTACTAATGGCCTAGACAAACAAAGTGTTATGCATTTTGACAAGAAAATGTTATGGATGTTGAAAATGACAATGATTCATGCAAGCTAATGTGTAAGTGCGCTTGAAATGTGTTAGGCTAATGATTCATGCATAGGTTAAGGATAACAAGATGCATGGATATGGCACAAAATGCAAGTGTAAGAGACATCAAACCAATGAGGATGAAATGAGTCATTTTGCACATCAAAAGGGCATTAAGGCATCCGAACCTTAAACTACCACAACCAAAAACCACAATAAAAGGGTGATAGAAACATGGGAAGCTCCCTAAAATGATGAAGATGCTAAAAAACAAAAAATGAAAGTGATAAAGTGAGAAGTTATGCCAACAAAACTTCACTTCTTGGCCAAATGATCTGAGTAGTAGAGATGGCTTGAATTTTTGTCTTTTCCTTGTTTTTAATAAGCAAAAAAAAGAAAAAAATGATAAGGTTTTGGTTCTGGTATGGATAAGGGTGATTTTTGGAGTGTGCAGTGGATGAAAGTAAGTGTTTTGGGGCTGTTTTTGGGTGGTGGGTGAAGAGCTACGGGATTCTGATTTTTTGGTGTGTGAATGTGCTTTTGAAAGTGTAAATGAGCTGAAATCTAACCTTTTTTTGCTCAGATAGAAGTGGTCCATTTATACCAGCCTTTTGGAGCCAAATTAAAGGTGTTTTTGGTCATTTCTCAAGGGGGACAAGGTGATGTCAGCATGGTGGCTATAGGGTGGCTGTAGGAAGCAACTT
>JBBYHO010510466.1:0-20409 GCA_038382025.1 Adansonia gregorii | reverse complement strand
CATTAGTCTCATCAACTTATTTTATATCAGAAAGAATCTGATTCTCATGCATTAGTCTTATCAATTTATTTTATATCTGAAGAAATCTAATTGCATGCATAAGTCTCATCAATTTATTTCATATCAGAAGAAATCTAAATCCCATACAGTAGTCTGATCAATTTTTTCATATCAGAAAAAATCTGATCATTTTGCATTAGTCTTATCAACTTATTTTATTTCAAAAAAAATTAATTTTCATACATTAGTCACGTACTTTCCAATATAAAAAAATCTAAAAAAGTCATGTACTTTCAAATACAAATAAAATCTAAACTGTGAGACATAATATACAAAATCGTCACATTAATTGGTGATTTTTGAAAAAACCAAAAATTAAAAAAAAATACATGGTGGGAAATCGCCATGTGATATGGCGATTTCCCAGTGTGATCGCCTCAGACGATCGGATTTTGCTAAATTTTGCAATTTCAGTGAAATTAATTGAAAATAGATGGTGATTTCTCAACTCATTTTGAGAAATCGTCAAATGAAATGGCGATTTCTTAATTAGATTGAAAAATTGACCTATTTTGGTAAATAATTTGATTTTGACCTATTTTGGTAAATAAAAAAATATATATTATTTCTATAAAAAAAGGTTTTCATCTATTTTTTTATATTTTTCTTTTTTTTAGGCATTATATTTTTTTTCTTGTAATAAATCTCTCCATCTAAGACAAAATTCAATACCATTCTTCTTTAAGTTCTTTTGTCAGTCTTGCAGGCATTTTTGGGGTATACTCGATCCTTGAGATATCTTTTGATATTATGATACCATGGGAGACCATCTGCTTCTATTTTGACATCGCAATAGTAAGTGGGAGACTCGCATATGCTCATCCAAATGGGCGTTACCTCTTGCTCTCCATTTACTTTATACATAAAAGCCAGGGCAACTAGAGCATCTGCCATTTAATTATCATCTCAGGTCAGATGAATAAATTCCATCTTCTTTAACTCTTTAAGCAATTCCAAAATTAGTTTTTTATAGTGTTACATCCTTTAATCTCAATTTTCCCCTTCCTTGCACAATTAATAAAACACTAAGGTTGAGTCTCCGTATACTTTTAATAATTGAGCATTTCTCTCTATAGCTACCTGAAGCCCCATAATACATGCTTCATATTCTGCTACATTGTTTGTGCAGTCAAAGTCCAATCAAGTAGTGAAAGAGTGATAGTTTCCTTTTAAAGATATCAAGATCCCCTCGATTACATGGCCAAAAGCATTTGATGATCTATCAAAATACATTTTCCATGTTGATTATTCTGATGGCTTTCTTTTTTCTTCTACCAAAATATTCATTAAATCTTTATCAAGAAAGTCAAAATTCAATGGCTAATAATCTTTTAGTGCCTAGCTTGCTAGGAATTTGGCAATAACACTTCCTTTGATTGCATTCTGACTTACATAAACCATATCATATTCTGATAGCAAGACTTGCCATTTGGCTATCCTTCCTAACAAAGCTAATGTTTCAAACAAATACTTGATCGAGTCTATTTTGGAGATAAACCAGGTGGTATGATACAACATGTATTGTCGAAGCTTTTTCATAGCCTAAACTAGGGCACAACATATCTTTTCAATTTGAGAAATAATTTACTCAAAGTCAAGGAATTTCTTGCTAAGGTAATAAATTGCTTGCTCCTTTTTTCTTATCTCATCTTGCGGTTCTAAAACACAACCCACAGACTTCTTAAATACTAATAAGTACAAAATCAAAGGACATCTAGTACAGGTGGCACTAACACTGGCGAATTACAAAGATAATGGTTAACTTTTTCAAATGCTTTCTAGCATTCTTCATTCCATTCACTAGGGTTTTGTTTTCGCAAAAGTTGGAATATAAGATTGCACTTTTTTGTGAGTTAGGATATGAATTTGGCAATGTAATTTAACCTCTCCAAGAAACTTTGCACCTATTTTTACGTATGCAAGGATAGAAATTCTTAAATGGCTTTGATCTTATTCAGATCATCTTCAATCCTTTTTTTTACTCATTACAAAGCCAAATAATTTCCCTGATCTTGTGCCAAAAGTACACTTTGTTTAATTCAATTTCAATTGATATTATCTTAGTGTTTTGAACAACTTCCGTAAATCCATGACATGCTCCTCCTCCTGAGAGGACCTAGCAATCATGTCACCATATATACCTCTATCTTTTTGTGCATTTTATCATGGAATAAGGTGACCATTGCCCTCTAATAAGTTGGCCCAACAATTTTTAGTCCAAACAGCATTACTTATAACAAAAAGTACCCCACATTGTGACAAGTATGATCTTTTCCTTGTCTTCTAATGCCATTTTTATTGAGTTATACCCCAAAAATCCATTCATGAAAAAAAAATAGATAATTCCTTATAGCATTATCAACCAAAACATCTATATGAGAAAGAAGGAAATTATTTTTTAGATTCTCTTGGTTTAGGTCTCGTTAGTCTACACACATTCTAACTTTACCATTCTTTTTAAGAATTGGGAAATTATTTGTTACCCATTTTGGGTATTTTGCCACCTTAAGAAATTCAGCCTCGAATTGTTTCTTTACTTCTTCTTTTATTTTTAAAAGTATTTTTGGTTTCATTTTTCTCAACTTTTGCTAAACCGGTTTGTATTTTAGCTTTAGGGGTAATTTATGGACTACGATTTTCGTATCCAACCCTAGCATGTCTTGATAGGACCATGCAAAAACATCTCAAAATTCTTAAAGCAAATTATTAATTTTTCCCTAGAAATAGGCATAAGGACAGTTCTTATTCAAACTTTTTTTCTATCATCTTCATTATCCCCTAAATTTATCACCTTCGTGGATTCTTCATTGGGCATTATTCATTCACCCTTTCACTCGATTATTTTTAGCAGATCAGGTGGCAAAGTATGATCATCAATATCTTCTTTAAAATTAACCTCGTTCAAGCAAATGACCTGTTCAAAATTAACCTTTGAATCATGCTTGGGATCATCTACTTCTTTGTGGCAGGAAATCTGTAAAGGTAAGATGAGAAATGGAATGGGCAAACAAATGTATGACATGATTTGTGTAAATATATGTAAAAAGGAAAAGAAATACTGGTTTTAAAGAAATTGGACATAAATAAAAAAGTCATATATATTTCATTTCTGTAAATGATAATTTGACATTTCAAGTTTTCATAGAAGCATTCTTAGGTGATAGAATGAGTTCCTAAGATTACTTTGAAATCGACAAAGCACTACAGCTCTCTCAGTACAAGTTCAATTTTTCAAGATGAATCTAGAATGGCGAAGATAGATCCTATGATCATCATTTGGCTGTTTGCTATCTTTTCCAATGGTTGCCACCTGACACTTCTAAAAAGCTTTATTAGTCATCATAATAACTTCATTGGTTTCACTTTCTTCAGCTTTTAGGTTAACAACCCTTTCATAATAAAAAATTTTCATCTAATAAAGGGTAGAGGGTCAATTTTTGGCTTGATATTAATCGATGGCTTGGGTTATTTTTTTCCTCAATATCTATTTTAAAATTTTTTCTTTTGGATCCACTCTGGCTTGAAGCCTAATTTGCATTTGTCTTTCTTGCTAATGACATCGATGGATTAACTAATTCCTTGCAAGCATTTCCCAAGCCCACTTCCAGCTAGGACTCCTTTCCCGACTATTAGCTTGAGACCTATACATGTGCTCTTTAAAAGTCTAGGTTTTGGGATTACAAACCCTTCTGCAACAAAGGTGCTATTGATAATTTCAAAGGATCTGAAGGAGCACTATTCAGTTGTAGTATTTGCTTCAGGATAAGGGGCTTTAGTGGAAGTCATGGCCATGATGTCTTTTTCCCCGTATAAGCTAATAAACATACCATCAACTATCAATTTAACTTTTTGGTGTAGAGATGATGGGATAACTTCGATAGAATGAATCCATGGTCATCCCAGCAAATAGTTGTATGCTGGGATAATGTCCATCACATGAAATTCGATCTCAAATAGGCACGAGCCAATATCTAAAGTGATTGAAATAGTTCTTTTGATTTCTCTCTTTATCCCTTCAAATGTCTTAACAAATGAATAACTATGCTTGATCTGACTGACATTAGTTGGCAAGTGAGACAATATGATCAGTGGCATTACGTTCAAATTTAATCCATTGTCAATGAAGACTTTGGGCAATATGGTCCCTTTATAGTGAGTTATGATGTGGGGAGCTTTTGTTGAAGTGTTTCATGGGATTTCAACATCACTAAATGAAATGAAATTGTCAGCAGCAATGCTATTTACTAGGTAATCCCGCTTATTTATGGAAATGTCTTAAGGTGCATAAGCCTAGTTGAGCACTTTCAACTATGCATTTTGATGCACTTTTAAGCTAAACAACAAGGTTAACATAAAAGTCTTTGCTAGTTGCTACTTTAACTATTCCACTATACTGTACTCACTGTATTTAATAAACTTAAGAAATTTAGCACCTCTTTTTCATTGATTGATTCTTGTGCTTCTACTAGGATATCTTTAGTAACTACTACTTTTTCAGATATTTATCTTTCTGACTTGGTTTTGGCACCAATTTCACTAATTTCTAGACCATAAATGCGATCGCTCTTATCGCATAGCTTACCTCGATTATGTCGACACCAGCTAGTTGGCTTGTAACAACCTCTGGAGTTGTTACCCCACCATTATACTCTCACGGTACCTATTTGTTATTCTGATACAAGAAGAGAGTTGTTGCTCTAATAATGAATCTAGGAGTACTTTAGTTTTAGGTGATGTGGTCTTTGGTTGGTTATGATGAATGATAAAGGGGTCACCGATGCCATAGGGTAGCTATGATGATCATTCACTGACCATGTTAATTGATTTTTCTTCCTCTAGTCCAGCTTCTTCAATTTCACCCTTGTCCGTCATTCTTTGGATTATGGCTAAAAAGCCTAAGCAATTTTCAAAGTGTGCCCAGATGTTTTGTGAAATTTACAAAAGTTAGCACTACGATCAACTTTGCTTTTGATACTTCCATGATTCTGACCAAAGATCTCGCTTTCAGTTAGGATTACCAATACTCTTTCCATTAAAGTCTTAACTTCTTAGACTTTTGATTTCCTTCACTCTTTTCTTTAATAATAGAGCGTTAATCTCGAGTTCGATATCATCAAGTAAAGGATTTGCTACCATATTAAGTGCAAGGCCATTATTAATTTGAAAGGCACCCCTTTCAAGACGACTTTGGACCTCTTGCTTGAAGGTCATACAATTTTGATTGAATGACCTACTACTACATGATACTCATAGTGCAGATGTAGGTCATACCAACTATGGTAATTACCTTTATGTGGTTTTGAAAAGATTGGAGCCACTAACCATGCCTCAAAAAGCTTATCAAACATTTCCCTATAAGAGTGAAGAAAGGGTTCATAGGAGATCTAGGTTGGTTGGCTCTTTAGGCTAGTGGATGAACATATGGTCTTGGTTAGCTTTGTGGAGGAGGGTTCGAAATCATTGTCTGGGGTGATGTTGAAGTAGGAGCTCTGGGTATATTAAGCGAGTAGGTATTTTGGGTTTGTTGTCTTTGGTTTTGGTAATATGGATGAGGTCTTTGATGGTTGATTGACTATCATAGTGAACAGATAAAGCCTCTTCTTTCTTATTTCTTGTCCCTACTTTTTCTAGTAGAAGATTCCTCGATCATGATTTTACCAGCCTTTACAACTATCTTAATTGTCTCTCTGAAAATCGATACCTTATTAATTATGTGTTAGCTGGACTTTTAATTTTTTATCCGGATTCAACATATGGCATTATAATTATAAATTCCCAAAATAATATTTTATGAAACAAATTTATTATTTCATGTAAAAAAATTAGGTTCTTAAAATTTTCAAAATCAAATCTCTTATGCGGTCTACAAAAGGACCAATGGAACACGAAAGCTATTTATCTTTCTCTTTTGTACCCTAATAGAAAACCAAAGGAACACAAAAGGTTCTAAAATTAAAAATATCTTTCACATATTGCTAAAGGGGTCAGAGGAATATGAAAGATTTTATTTTTTTAAAATTTACAAAAATATCGATTTTCACTTTGAAAAAGATATCTCGTTATTAAAATAATCCATAAAACCCCTATCATATTTTGGGAGAATCTCTATGTATCATTTTAACTTGGAGACATTACCTTAAGTTTCTAAAAAGAAAATTTTATATTTCATTCAAAATATTTATAGAATATCCTAAGACGTAATAACAATCTAAAATAACAAACCTATTACTAATATATAACTTTGACATGAAAGTATCCTAGTAATCACATAAGAGTTTATTTTAATGCAAAATTACTAAAATACCCTTGGGCTATACTTTCAATGTGAAAGTATCCTGGCAACCCTAAAGGACATGAAAAGGATTAAAAAAAGGTGTTGCACTAAATGTACATCTTTGGCATAAAAGCATCCTGATGACTACCAAAGACTCGATTAAAAAAATTTCCAAAATACCCCTTAAGTGTATATTCAATGTGAAAGTATCTCGACAACCCTAAAGGACATGAAAAGGATTATAAAGAGGTGAACCTATCCTAAATGTACATCATTGGCATGAAAGCATCCTGATGACTACCTAGGACTTGATTCTAGAAAAATTAGCAAGGTACCCTTGGTTACACCTTCGACATGAAAGTATCCCAACAGCCCTAAAAGATATGGAAAGGATAATAAAAGGGTAAACCTATTGTAAATGTACATAATTAGCATAAAAGCATCCTGATGGCTACTTAGGACTCTATTATAAAGAAATTACCAAGATGCCTCTAGGGTGTACCTTTGACATGAAGGTATCTGGACAATCCTAAAAGACATGAAAAAGATCATAAAAAGGTGAACCTATCCTATATGTACATCTTTGGCATAAAAGCATCCCGATGACTACTTAAGACTCGATTCTAAAGAAATTATCAAAATGCCCTTAGGCTTTACCTTCGATGTGTAAGTATTCTGGCAACCCTAAAAGACATGAAAGGACAATCATGATGATTTTTACTCTAAATGGGTAGTTTAGATGACAAAAATGGTCTAAAGTACAAAAATTGCTAATGGGTCTCTAAATTTCTTAAGATTAACTATTAGTCCTAAATTGACTAAAATGCTAAAAATGTTTTTTGGCCCAAATACCCTAAATGGGTAATTTAGATTTTTAAAGTAACCTAAAATGCAAAAATATCATTAAGTCCCTATATTTTCAAAACCCTAATGGAGAACCCAAAGAATATAAAAGGTTTTAATATTTTTAGCCCTCCATCGAAGGACGAATAGAATGCTAAAAATATTTAAAATAATCTAAGTGAATAATTTCGTGCTAGAAATGACAATTTTGACCATAAAATGCTAGATGTCCTAATGGTTCCTAAACTTTCTTAAAATTACAAATTAGTCCCTACATGATTAAAACATAAACATCAAATGAATCAAAATAATCACAAAAAATCACATGAAAAATTACAAGCAAGATTCAACTACCTTATTTTCCCCCCTAGAATAAATTTTTAGATATTTTGACAAATTTACAAAAAATTACACAAAAATCCCTAAACTTTTTAAAAGTACAACAAGACCCTATAAATAAAAATAATGTATTTTAACTTACACTCCTAAGGGTGCAGGTGTGCTTCAGCCAAGCATATAGGTCTAAACAAATTTTTTATTTTTTATTTTTTTACAAATTAGCCCATAAACTTTCTATATTTACAAATGACCATGAAAATAAAAAAATCATCACATATACATGGATGAATTTTAGCCAACACCTAAATAATCTACCAATCAATTTTATTTTTAAACTCAATAATTACATATTCATATTTTATCTAACAAAAATTAACACAGTCATATGATAAAATTACAAAAATAAATATCTAAACAAAATCATATTTTATTTAACACAAATTAACACCATCATATGATTTCAACATAATAGCAAGAAAACATTAAAAGAAATAAAATGCATATGAATATATATATGACAAATATAACACCAGAGCCAACATCATATCAACATAAACATGGTTCATGAAGAAAGATAATTTACCAACAAGAAAAAAATAATAAAATCAAGGAAATTAATTCATGGCCATTATCCTTAATCTTTCAACATAAATAAAAAATTCATGAACTTAAGCATATTTTTGTCTCACCAAAAAGAAGAAAAATTCATGAAATAAACAAGACTTTAAAGATTTTAGTAGAGATTATACCTTAACAAAGCTTTGAAAAAATATTTTCAACTATTTTCTTTTCTTTTTAATTTTTTTCTTTCTTTTTTCTTGGCTCCAAAAGTAAAAGAGCTCATGAAAAAACATCTTCCCCTATTTACAGGGAGGATGATACAGCTAAGGAGAATGAAAATGCTCATTGGCTAAAACTTTCCTATATTTTCCCATCAAATTTTTTTTATTTATTCATTTGTAACTTGTTCGATTGGAAATCATTATTAGTGTGACATAAGCACATGCTCTTGTCATTTTTTCTTACAAGCCACCACCTAAAGCCATGATTTAGGATAATGACAATGTAGTACTTTTTAGCCTAACTTGATGATCAAGTTAGCATAAATCTAAGTCAATTGGAAAAGAATTTAACTCCAACCAAATTAGATTTCATGAAAGTAAATTAGCAAATAGAAAATTAATTATGTAAAAACAAAATTACATTATAAATTTACAAGTAAACATAATCGTATAAGTAAAGAAATAAATACAATTAAGGTGTAAGAAAATCCTAATTGAAAATTCCATGAAAAGAATGATAACAAATTAAAGTTCATGTACTCAGGAAATTCCACACAATAAATCCAATAAGTATTTAATCATATCAAAATTCCCATCAAATTTCGCAAAAAAATTTGAATAAAAAATTGATATAAAATAAAAAAAAGGTTAGTTAGACTTTGTTGGAAAATTAGAGATTAAAACTGGCTTGGTAGGCTCTTGGAGAATGAAATGGGCTTGGTAGAAAATCAAGAAAATGGGCTTAATAAGGTCATTAGGCTTGTTAAGAAATTATTGGGCTTATTTACAAAATTTGAAATTTGTAAGCCCATTAAGGAGATTTTATCCAAAATAAAATTAATAAAATTTTTTTATAAAAATTTTAAGTATTGAATTATACTAGAAAAATTTTTGAAAGGTCCTATGTGCAAGAAAAAAGATAACGAAAATCTAAAACTCGTAAAATTTTACATGGAAACCTTTATGCAATAAATTTATTATTTGGAAAAAATAAAAAACTCATAAAATAAATTGAATTTTTAAAACTTGATTTAATATAAATTTAATGAATTTTAAAAACCTTAAAGTAAAAAAGTTCTTCTCAAAAAAATTTACGGAATAGAAAACTCTGTATCTTGAAAATAGAAAAATTAAAAAAAAAAACTCATAAAATAAAATGAATTTTGAAAAACTAATTTAATGGTGGTTAAATGAAAATATTTAAATAATTTTGAAGTTTAAATCAACAAAATTCTATCAAAAATTTTACAGATAAAGGAAAGCTCATAGTATAAAATCGAGAAAATGTTAAAGAATACATTGAAACTTATATAAAATGGTTAAATACAATATATTATCTAAAATATTAATTATCAAAAATAAAAAAAGTGAAATTTTAAAATCTGAAATAAATTTAGCTAGAACAATTTAACGAGCATAATACTCATGGTACTGTAAAAATTCAAAATTAATTAACAAAATTGACAATTTGACACCTGTGATAAAAAAATACCAATACTTCTAGTAAAAAAGCCAATACTTATTTTTGGTAAAAATATGCAACGGTCAATTTTTTGAGTTTTACGAAAAATTCTCAAAAATTCAAAAAAATGAGAAATTTTGACTGTGATATCATCTACAGGAATGATTTTTCAAATTTGCAAGAAAATATTTAAAAACAAAATTTTCATTTTGAATATTCGTCCTTTTATCTGAGACCAGTCTTTAAATTCTATCATGTGTTAGTATAACCATCTATGTGTAACAAAATAAGTTACAAAAAAATATGTAAGATAACTAAGAGAGGTTGGCTTCTATCAGGGTAATAGCTATATTTTCGATTTCGGATAATTAGGGCTACTGAAAAAAAGACCCAGATGAAATTAGATATCTACAGTTGCTAGTACCAAAACATGGGTTTTTTCGGGTTAAGGCTTTTACGATGATGTGTCAAGGTGTCATAAATATGAATATCTATTGGCTGAGGTCCATGGTAGTGAAGTAAAATACCAATCCATCTCCCACAGAATATGTTATCGAATCATTCGATATCCACGCCAATAGTTATGATAGGCTTAAAACAAGGTTTAAGCTAAATACTTAAAAGTATTTTTTATTTTAGATTAAAAACAAAATTTATTTGGCCTAATGAGACCATGATTCTAAATATTTATGTTTCTTAGGATTGGAGAACCAATATATTGAAAACATTAAATCCATGCTAATCCTTATTGATTGAAGTTAGAATAGACTTAACTTGGGGTTTTGTTTGAAAATAAATTTTTACAAGAATCATAGAGCTACTTCAACAAACATATGATGAACTAAACTAAGTGAAGATATAAAACAAGAACAACCACTCAAAACAACAAACTATCCATGTGCTTCAACAAGGAAATAATAGTGAAAATGCATCCCAAGGTATAGTTAAGATTAAAATATAGGTTGAGCATCCACACATGAAATGAGTCGTGTTGAGATGAAGAAAACATCGCAAGAATGCAAGATTAGAGGTTGTTTTAATGTCAATAAGAAATATGGCAATTTAGTTTATCAAAATAGTATTAAAGCATTAAAAAAGTCATCAAACTCCTAAGGTTACAGCAAACAAAGCCACAATAAAGCATGGAAGCCTTAATAAGGTTATGGAACATGAAGGTTCATTAGATGATGGTGATGATGAAAAAAACTAAAAAATAAAAGAAAAAAATATACCCAAAATAGAAGCTTAAACTCCTAGCTATATCCTTAAATAGTAATCTATCTACTTTTAGCTCACTTTCCTCTTTTTATATGCTATAGCTAAGCAAGAAAGAAGTGAAAAGAAAGAGCTTTTGGTTATGGTGGCTATAGAGGATAGTTTTTAAGGTAAAGATGAGGGAAATGAAAGGTTTTAGAGAGATTTTGGAAGGGTGGAAAGAGAGCAACGGGAATGGAGTTTTTGGGAAAGCTTTAGATTTTTTTATGGCCAGGAAAAAAAGTTTCCCTCTCAACTGAATAAAAATTGAATTATATAGTGTATAATTTTAGCCACTAAGATGACCTAGCAATGAAGGCATATAAGACTTTTGGCATGTATAATATGATGACTCATTGTACCCATTGATTTTTATAGGTAAAAAAACCATGCATTAGCTTATCAAATGAATAATTTCAAGTTTATCTTTAATAAAACCAGATTTCTCATGAAATACTCTTATGCTAAGCTCAATAAGCATTTCTAAAATATGTTAATCTAATATTTAGAGCCCAAAAATTAAATCCACATGATTTGTATAAAGTTATGTCTGATATTGTATGCTTTATGACGCCAATATCAAAATCATGGTATAAAAAAAGGAAAAATGTCTCGAATTAGGCCAAAAATAACCTTATTTATCAATATATTGAGCTTTGTATTGATACATTGAGGTAAAAAACTAGAATGTATCAATACTTCGAATAAGGCATTGATACAAAGTGTGGTGTATCAACACCAGCAGGCCTATATCGATGCCAAGCTTGCTATATCGATACATGCTCTCTTTTATCAATACTTGTTGGCCAAAAATCATGATTTTAGCTATGACATATATCATATCAATACAGACAACCTTTGTATTAATACTACTATTCAAATATCGTTACTATGCCCTTTAGCAATGACATAATCTTTAGTAATATTTTAGAATCTGAATAACATGGAGCCTTGTATAAATACTTCACACTTATACATCGAAACTTGTATAAAAATAAAGATTTTTCTTACCTTTGACTCTCTAAACTCTTTACCTTAGTTGAAATAGTGGGAACTTGACTCGTGCTTCTTCAAATGACCTTAATGTTACCATAGATAATGACTTCTGATACTTTGAATATTGGCTCAAACAAAATAAAATGTCTGCAGCTGCCCTTCTTTAACCATTGGTGAGTATCAAGAATAGGGCAAAGATAATGAACACTATTTTATCTAGGGTAAAAAATTACCTCATGAGTGCTTATAGGAAAATGGAGATCTAGTTAGTATTACGCTGAGATAGGCAGAGTATGTTGGTAATGGTCATGACTGATAAAAAATTTTAATTACTTTTGTAGCATTCAACCTTCTTACTAGTTTTATAGTCTCCTGGGTTTAACACCCCATACAAATGCTAGCTAGTATGGTGTTTGACTCGATAGGTATCCAGGTATTTATAACCTGAGTTAAATAGGCATATAGACTGAGGTAGGTAGACACCCAAGAGGTAGGTTGGTTTTGTGGATTAAGGTAGTCTGCATCAAGCTCTTTGTGGACTGAGGTAGGTAGGTATCTAGCTCTATGTAGACTAAGGTAGGTAGGCATCTAACTTTTATGGACTAAAGTAGGTAAGCATTTAGCTTTTTATGGATTGAGATAGGTAGGCATCCAGCTTTTTATGGGCTTAAAAAGAAAAAGGCATCTAGCTCTTTTGTGACTAAAAAAATGTGTCCAACTTATCACCATGCCCTTGCCTTTAAAACTTCTAACGATCTAAAGGGCATGGCACACTCGACTTAAAAATAAATGATGGTTGGTTGTGGTTGAGCCTTTGAGTTATCCCACGATCAAGATTTGGATTAGGCATAATAATGGGAAGGAAAGGGAAGAGACCATCAGGCAAATTGCTTATCCAACAAGTCTCGGATAGTAACCATAAAGTGGCCATAAACTTGGAATCAGCCCTGATCATTTTAGACTAGGTAGAATCAGATGCCTATTGAAAATGATATTCCAAGTTACAAAACTAGAAAAATCGATTTCAAGGTCTATAACGTTAAAAAATTCGTTAGTTAGTTTTAGGGGTTGGTTACGTGTAAAGAAAGATTAGCATCCCCATGACACCTGAAATCAGTACCTACTAAATATGTCTCACTTTGGTCTCGATTAAATTGGTTCCATTGAGTCTTTATGTTGTATAATGCTCTTAAATGCATGAAGTTTTTATGAAAGTACAAATTTAGGTTTTTGAAGAAAATTAGATCACCTATGCACCTCAAAGATGTGAGGAACATAGAATTTTTCGTGAAAACAATGCTCGGATTAGACTTAAAAAATTGAATCTTTCATATTAGGCACTAGAAAGATACCAAAACAAAACATTACCTTGTAAATTTTATTGAAGAAATAAATTTTAAACATTAATGCATAACAATCATTATAAAAAGAAATGTGTTAGTAAGATGGAAAAAGGAGAAATATAATAATATCATAAACAAGCAATCATAAATAGAAGAACATGAAAAGGAAGGACAATCAAAATGTATCTCATAATTACCTTTGATTATTAAAGAATAATTGATTGACAATTTTAGAGATAGGTCTGGATTCGATGGTAATCTGAGGGTCAAAGATGATTTTAATCAAAGCAATCTAAGGTAGCCAAAAGAGAGAAAATTTTAGATTTTTTTAGGTAAAGTGGGGTTGAAGTATCCCCTCAGAGATGTGGGGTTAGAATATCCCCAAAGATAAAGTTAGACAAATATTTAAGAATTGAGAGAAAATTTAAATCTTTAATTAAAATGGGATTAGAGTATCCCCTTGAAGTAATAGGGTTAGAGCATCCCCAAAGATAGAGTTAGAAAAAATATTTAGGAATAAAGAGAAAATTTAGACTTTTTTATTAAAAATGGGAATCGAGTGTCCTCTTGGAGCAATGAAGTTTTAATTTTTTTAATATTTAAGGTCAAAGTATCTCCAGTAGCAAAAATTTTAATCTTTTTTATATTTTTGTATTTTAACCTTGATCCAAGTCAAAAAGGGCTAGTGTTGTGAGGGAACCAATCGGATGCATTTTGAGACATTCGAACATCTCGATAAAAGGAGATTCAAAAATTAATTTGAAAATAGAGGATAGCATTATGTCATCTCTATTCCTAAATTTTTTGGGTGTATCCGAAGGCTTTAGAGGGTAAATGAGGTACTATTAGAAAGTAACACGATAAGGTTTAATATAAAAATATTCCAAAAATCCTAGAAAATCACTTTCCAGGCATAATTAATTTTTGAAATTAAGTTTGTCTCGACACTAGCAGCATGTACAAAAAAAAACGCATGAAGGACTTTGGAAAATCATTCCAAGCTTATCCAAAATTGTTAGATCATGAACAATACCTTTTTAGAATAGGAATTTATGAACCTTCTAGAAAAAATGTTTGCAAATTTCATAAAAGTCATTTGGTAGGCCAAAATGGCCTAAATAGAATGTTGCGCACGAGTTCTAAGGGTTCCAGATAGCAAAGGTTCAAAAAAACATAACTTCCTCATCTAGGATGATCCAAGAGCAAATAAGGCACCTTAGAAAGTTAATTCAACACCCTTTAAGGAAAAAATATTAGAATCAAAGAAAATATTTTATGGTTCAAAAATGATATTTCAAATTTGGACTATAGTGTTGCTAGAGCAAAATCCAGGGGATTATTCTAGGTTTTTTGAGGGTCAAATTTGATTTAGAACATTCAAAAGTCCATAATATAGGGGAAAGATTGACATAGGCATCGCAAGTTCATTCAATCTCATAGTAAATTGGGATGATGAAACAACTTGTTGACTATGCCATGAAGGTGTTAAACTTGAGATCAAGACTTAGAATTTTTTCAACTAAAAGTAGGTTATGTTTGTTTGAAAAAATAGCATCTTTAAACTTGTATTATCATGAATCCAGAGCTAAAACATTTGCTTTGTCTCCAAGATTGGAATACCAAGTTTATGAAAGTATTGAGTTCATGCTATTCTTTATCTATTAAAGGTAGCATGAACTTAACTTGGGGTTTCTTTTAAAAATTAGATTTTTAACAAACAAGCATGCATCTTGATAGGAATGACATAAACAAAATATAACATGCACTAAGATAAATAAAGGCTAAACACACAAACACACACAAGTGACAGATTCATAGAGAAATAGTTGACAAAAATGTGAAAAGATGACAAATAAGGTGTATGAACATATTTAACCAAAAGAATGTAGGCTAAAGTTGTCAACACAGCATTTTTACGTCATGAGACTTCTTAAAACATAAGAAAATGCATGAATATACATAAGACATGTTAAGGTGAACATTTAAGCTTGTGTTAAGCATGACAAGATATTTAGCCTACTATGCAATATCAAGGCATCAAGAGAACATCAACATTCTAAGACTACCACGAACAAGGTAGCAATAATGCATGAGAACATTAAAAGGGTCATGGTAATATACAGAGGTTGCTAGAAGGATGAAAATGCTGGAAAAATTAGAGAATATGCAGAGTCAAGTGGAAAAAATATACCAAAAGTTTCAAGCTTTAGCCTTTTTCTCTGAGTAGCAGTTTGAACTCCACTTTTTTTAGGTGAATAGCAAATTTATAATAAGAAAATGAAATTTTAGTTCAGTATGGATAAAGGGGAGTTTTGAGAGGGACTTTGGGTTAAATGTAGATTTTTGGAAAAACTTTTAGTGATGGTTTTGAAGGGATCCAAAAATAGAGAAGAATTTCTTAGTTTTTGGTAGGAGTAAGAATATCGAAGGGATGAAGGAATGATTAGAAGTCAAAGTTTTTTGCTGGGAATCTCTTTTTTTTGTTCTCTTTCCTTAGCTAGTCCAAGATTGGCTTATATAGCCATGTGACCATAAAGACAAAAGATGAAAAAGTAAAGGCATTTTAGGGTTTAATACATGTACTTTATGTAAAGGTTAGGTATAGTGCTCAGCTACCATGCAGACCCAATGGTTTGCTTAGTAAAAATAGGGGATCTAGACTCCTTTATACAGTTAAGCATTGGGTAAGTTCAGCTTTCACCTTTGACAAATTACCTAATTTCATGAAATGCCTTTTGTCATTGGCTATTTGGACCTCAAAATTTTGTTTAAATCCAATCACAAGCCTAAAGATGAAGCTTGGTATGAATTTTGATAATTTTTGGTGCAAGAAATATGTTTGAATTAGATTTTGAATCTGTAGGGGCTAAAAAATGAGTCAAACTAGGCAAATATGTCGTTCCGTAATGATACAGAACATTGTGTATAAAGTAATGATACAGAACATTATGTATCAATACACAAGGCAATTTTACCCATGAGTATCGATACAATGAAGCATGAATCGATACCAAGAGCAAAAATTAGATTCCAGTCTCAAGACTTAGAGGCTTGTATCGATTCTCTATGAACTTGTATCAATACACAAGCTTGTGCATTAATAATTTTGCCAAAAAGTTATAACTTTAACTACTACCAAGGTCTATATTGATACAAACATGCTAGCTATCGATACCACATCTTAGGTATCGATATCAAACCCTTTTATATCACTACTACATGTGAAATTCAAGATTTTAGTGCCATAAAGCCTTATATAAATACTTGTGCACTAATATAACTTACATACCTATAGCTCCCTCACCTACCTCAACTTGGTCATAAACAATAGGAAATTGATCCGTGTACTCATCTAAATAACTCTAATGACATCATAGAAAATGGCCTTTGATGTTTTCTTTTATGTTTTTCTTTAATGTGACCCATGGGCATTTTAAACCTTCTTAAAAATTGTTTTTGCCTAGCACTATGTCACCTAACAATTCCTGAGGACATGGCATTTGGTAGTCATCCCTTAGTTTTTATTTTAATTTTTGATTTTATCATCCTTCAATTGAGTTTTAGGGTGCCAAAAGTGGGTCAGATAAAATGAGGTGTCACAGCTACCCTTCTTTGGTCATTGCTAAGTATTAGGAATAGGGGAAAGACAAATAGACACCATTTTGTTTGGGTAGGATGATAATTTTGTGTGCTTATAGAGAAGTAAAGAGTTACTTTAGTATCACATTAAGATGGCTAAATATACTTGCAGAAAAAGAGATTTTGATGAGTTTTGTAGGGTTTAACCTCCCTACTAGGTTTTTTTTTTTAAGTTTAACCCGAAATAGGTGCCACTAACTTGTATGGGCTTCAAAGTAGGTAAAGAAATACACCAAACTCTTTATGGATTAAGGTAGACAGGTGCCACTAATTTGTATGGGCTTTAAGGTGAATAAAGAAAGGCATCCAGCTCTTTGTGGACTAAGGTAGATTGGTGTCAGCAGCTTGTGTGGGCTTCGATAAGTGTCTTGCTCTTTGAGAATTGAGGCAAGTAGGTGCCACCAGCTTGTGTGGGCTTTGTTAAGTGCCCTGCTCTTTAAGAACCGAGGTAGGTAGGTGCCATCAGCTTGTGTGGGCTTTGTTATGCATCCTGCTCTTTGAGGACTAAGGTAGATAGATGCCACAAAGGTAGGTAGATGCCACCAACCTGTGTGGGCTTTGTTAAGCATCCTGCTCTTTGAGGACTGAGATAAGTAGGTGCCACTAGCTTATGTGGGCTTTAAGGTAAGTAGGTGTCACCAGCTTGTGTGGGCTTTAAGGTAACTTAGGAAGGGCATCCTACTCCTTGAGGACTAAAAAAAAAGAGTCTAGATACTTTTCTTGGGTGATTTTTAATGAGCACTAAGGTCAAAGGTACTTACTTGAGGCCTTTTAAGGTTTTTTGAAGTCAAAAAATTATACCTTAGGCTTTAAACAAATTTGACTTCTGTATACAGGAGTTGGTACCTATAGGATGTTAAATGTTGCATAATGCATGGGGATGCAAGTGCCTATCTATATGACGCAAGGGTAATGACTTTAAAAGCCTAATCCAATGGTTAATTTAGCTTTCTTTAGCTTTGATAAAGTGGCATCCTGCCTAGGGTTTATTAATCTTACTTTAGATTTTTAAAGGTTTTGAATGTTAAGGTTGTCTCTTCTTCAAAGGTATGAAAGATCCATGATCACTTACTAAGAAGAGGTTTTAAGCATATTTTTAAGATGCGAGGGTCACAGGGTAAGATCGATTATGGCCTTAAGAGTTCATTCTTAGTCTTTAGACTTGAAATAAAGCTCTTGCAAAGCTTTATCATTCCAAGAATGCTAGGAAATCATTTTATCAGTTTTGTTTGTTTATCAAGCATTACCAATTAAATGATAAACATAATGCGACATGGAATATAGGGTTACAAAAAAATTTAATAAAAAATCAAGTAATTGTATTTTCATTCAAAGAAAGAGGGTATAAGCTATGATAAACTTATGAGATTGTGAAAGATTTTGAAATACAAAAGAGATAAGAGAAGTCTTCCTGGTTGATTCGCTTTGATGCTAATGATATGAATCCTCCACTGAGTGCTTTTGGAGATTTTTTTCAAGCAATTAATCCTTTTGGTGCTGGCTGACTCATTAAAAGATTTATTAGATTACCCCATGGTACGATGAAAGCCCCAAAGCTAATTAGTTTCCATTTTTTTGATTGTAGGTATGGATAAAGTTTGGTAGGGTTTAATTAGCATAGAACAAATAGGTTAGGTTATGACTTGGTATCTTGATCAAGGTCGTGAAAAAAGGTTTAGTTGCTTAAGCCACCCTCTTGGGTTTTCAACTTAAGTTGGTCATCTTTTCTTTGGGTTTTTCCTTTTTTTTTGTTTTTTTTATCTTTTTTAGAGAATGGTAAGCGAAAGACTAATAGAATGCCCTTTCGGGTTTTCAACCTAAAATCTTTTCAAGCATAGTATTTTTTAACAGAATCAGAGTTCATAGGGTTCGGTAGGTTACTGCCATCCATATTAGTTAGGGTTAGGTCTCTTGTAGACAATACACATTTCACCATGTATGGCCTTTTCTAATTTTGGTATATTTTTCATGAGCATTTTTGTGGATTAAGAGAATTTCTTTAACTACCAAGCAATTTTCTTGAAACTAGATACATCTGCCCATGACAAATGGCTTTAATTCTTTCATTTTCAAAGATATTGAGTTTCTCATATCAACCCTTAACCTACTTAGCTTTTTCAAGTTGAGATTCCATCAAGACTCCACGTGAAGGGATTTTAACCTTAATTGGCAAGATAACCTTTATGCTATAAACCAAAGAGAATGAGGTAGCATTCGTGGAAGTTTGTAATAATATGTGATAGGCTTGTTAGGCAAAAGGTAACTTTTCATGCTAATCTTTATATGTCTTGGCCATCTTTTTGACTATTTTCTTGATATTCCTGTTGGTTGCTTCAACTGCCTATTCATTTTGGATGGTATGGGATGAAGTTTCAATGCTGAATCTTAAACTAAGAGCAGACTACGTGCATCATCTTATTCTTCACGTTATGCGCATTATCCATGATTATCTGTTTAGGAAGACCATATCTACAAATGATGTCTCATTTTACAAATTCATACACAATAGATCTGGTGGCATTGGCAAAAGAATTTACCTTTACCTATTTACTAAAACAATCAATTGTGACCAAAATGAAGCGATGGCCGTTAGAAGCCTTAGGGGTAATTAGTCCAATCATGTCCATGCCCCATATAGAAAAAAGCCATGCAGCTATCATAATATGTAGAGGTGTCAATGGGATATGAATTTTGTTAGCATAGATTTGGAATTTATGACACTTTCAAGCATTGTTAATGCAGTTTTTTTCGAGAGTCAACCAGTAGTACCCTGATCGCATGACTTACCTTACCATTTGGTGTCCATTAGCATGTGTATCACAAAGTCCTTGGTGAACATCTTTAAGTATTCTTATGGCTTTAAAGGCATCCACATATCGGAGTCACACCATCTAAAATGAAGTTCACAGCTAACCGTCTAATGGTTCTCTTGTCAGTTTTAATGGCATCTTTTGGGTACCATTGATTCTTGATGTACTAAAGGATGCCATGATACCATGGTAAATCATCCTTATCTTTTTCAAAATTCTGACAAATTGCTGACATTGTATAGATACTCATTTGAATAGGAGCAATGTCCAATTCTTGATTGACTTTGAACATGGATGTTAAAGTGGCCAAAGAGTCAGCAATTTGGTTCTCTTTTCAAGCTAGATGTTGAAAATTGATACCATCAAACTATTTCTTAAGCTTTAATATTAGACTCTTGTAGTGGATCAGTTTAGCATCACATGTTTACTATTCTTCCTTCAGTTGGTAAATGACAAGGGCTGAATCTCTAAACACTTACAGTGTTCAACTGCCCCCTTCAATGGCTGCTTGGAGTCTCATGATGCAGGCCTTATATTTTGATGTGTTATTGGTGCAGTCAAAGTTTAATTTGGCTATAAAAGGGTAATGGTTTCCTTTAGGTGAGAT
>JBBYHO010510455.1:7097-20412 GCA_038382025.1 Adansonia gregorii | reverse complement strand
GCTTTTTTTGTAAATCCAAAGCATTAATATTCTGTATCCTAATATGAAGAACATGATTTTAGTGCCAATAACAAAAATAATGAATATTATTACGAGTATCCAAGTGTGTCTCATTTCACGGATGAATTTTGATTTAAAGGAAAATGGTGGAAAGAAAAGCTTATCTTGCATGTCCAAGGATCAATGTCATGTATCCCAATGAGGAGAACATGATTGCAGTGCCTATAACAAAGTATCCAAGTTTGTTTCATTTCATGAATGAACATTAATTAAAATGGTGGAAAGGAAAGCTTTTCTTGCAAATCCAAAGCATTAACTATGCCAACGTGGAGAACATGATCATAGTGCCAACAAAAAAAGATGGATATTGTTATGAGTATCTAAGTTTATCTTATTTCATGGATGAACATTAATTATGCAAAAAATGATGAAAAGAAAAGCTTGTCATGCATATCCAAAGCATCAATACCGTGTATCTGAAAGAGGAGAACATGATTGTAGGGTCCATAACAAAAAGAATAAAGATCATTATGTGTATCCAAGTTTGTCTCATTTGATGGAGAACTTTGATAATATGGAGAATGGTGGAAAGAAATGCTTTTCTTGTAAATCCAAAGCATCAAGATCATGTATCCCAATATGAAGAACATGATTGTATTGCTAATAACAAAAAGAATAAAGATTAATTCAAGTATCTAAGTTTGTCTCATTTCACAAATGAACTTTGTATAAGGAAAATGCTGGAAAGAAAAGCTTTTCTTGCAAATCCAAAGCATCAATATGTGTATCCTAATGAGGAGAACTTGATTGTATTACCCATAATAGAAAAAAAAGATATTGGTACGTGTATCTAAGTTTACCTTATTTCACAGGTGAACATTAATTATAAGGAAAATCGTGGAAAGGAAAGCTTTGCTTGCAAATCCAAAGTATCAATGTCATGTATCCGAACAAGTAGAACATGATTGTAGTGCCCATAACAAAAAGAATGGAGACCACTATGAGTGCTCAAGTTTGTCTCATTTCACGGATGAATATTAATTATAAGAAAAATGGTTAAAAGAAAAGCTTTTTCTATAAATCCAAAGCATTAATGTCATGTATCCTAATATGGAGAACATGATTGTAGTGCCAATAACAAAAATAATGGATATTATTATGAGTATTCGAATTTGTCTCATTTAACAGATGAACTTTGTTTATAAAAAAAATTGTGGAAAGAAAAGCCTGCCCTGCATGTCCAAAGCAACAGCATCGTGTATCCCAATGAGGAGAACATGATTGTAGTGCCCATAACAAAAAGAATGGAGATTATTATGAATATCCAAGTTTGTCTCATTCCACGATTGAACTTCAATTATAACGAAAATGAAAGAAAAAAAAGCTTTTATTGCAAATCCAAAACATCAATATCATGTATTCGAATGAGGAGAACATGATTGTAATGCCCATAATAGAAAGAATGGAGATTATTATGACTATCCAAGTTTGTCTCATTTCACAGATAACCATTAATTATAAGGAAAATAGTGAAAAGAAAAGATTGTCTTGCATATCCAACGCATCAATACCACGTAATCCAATAAGGAGAACATGATTGTAGTGCCATAACAAAAAATAAAGATTATTATGAGTATCCAAGTTTGCCTCATTTGACGGATAAACTTTGATTATAAGAAGAATGGTGGAAAGACAAGCTTTTCTTGCAAATCCAAAGCATCAATATCGTGTATCCCAATGAGGAGAACAAGATTGTAGTGCCCATAATAGAAAGAATAGAGATTGTTACGAGTATCTAAGTTTGCCTCATTTCATGGGTGAACATTAATTATAAGGAAAATGGTGGAAAGAAAAGCTTGTCTTGCATATCCATGGCATCAATACTGTGTATCCCAATAAGCAGAATGCATTGCACATAACAAAAAATAGAGATTATTGTGAGTATCCAAGTTTATCTGATTTGATGGATAAACATTGACTATAAGGAAAATGGTGGAAAGAAAAGCTTTTCTTGTAAATCTAAAGCATCAATATCATGTACTCCAATGAGGAGAACATGACTGTAGCGCCCATAACCAACAGAATAGAGATTATTACAAGTATCTAAGTTTGCCTTATTTCATGGCTGAACATTAATTATAAAGAAAATGGTGGAAAGAAAAGCTTTCCTTGCAAATCCAACATCAATATCATGTATCCCAAAAGGGAGAATGTGACTGTAATGCCCATAACAAAAAGAATAGAGATTACTATGAGTGCCCAAGTTTATCTCATTTCACGGATGAACATTAATTATAAGGAAAATGGTGGAAAGAATAGCTTTGCTTGCAAATCCAAAGCATCATATCGTGTATCCTAATGTGGAAAACATGATTGTGGTACCCATAACAAAAAGAATGGAGATTACTATGAGTGCCCAAGTTTATCTCATTTCACAGATAAACATTAATTATAAGGAAAATGGTGGAAAGAATAGCTTTTCTTATAAATCCAAACCATCAATATTGTGTATCCCAATATGAAGAACATGATTGTAGTGCCAATAACAAAAATAATGGATATTATTATGAGTATCTAGGTTTGTCTCATTTCACAGATTAACATTAATTATAAGGAAAATGGCAAAAAGAAAAGCTCATCTTGCATATCCAAAGCATAAAAAATATGCAGCCCAACAAGGAGAACTTTATCGTATTGCCCATAAAAAAATGGAGATTATTGTGAGTATCCAATTTTGTCCCATTTGATGGATAAACTTCAATGATAAGGAAAATGGTGGAAAGAAAAGCTTTTCTTGTAAATCCAAAGCATTAATCTTATGTATCCCAATGAGGAAAACATAATTATAGTGCCCATAACAGAAAGAATAGAGATTGTTATGAGTATCTAAGTTTGCCTTATTTCAAGGGTGAACTTTGGTTACAAGGAAAAATATGGAAAGTAAAGCATTTCTTGCAAATCCAAAGCATCAACATCATGCATCCCAATGAGGAGAACATTATTGTAGTGCCAAAAATAGAAAGAATGGCGATTGTTATGAGTACCCAAGTTTGTCTCATTTCAGAGATGAACATTAATTATAAGGAAAATGGTGGAAAGAAAAGCTTTTTTTACAAATGCAAAGCATTAATATTATGTATCCTAATTAGGAGTACATGATTGTAGTGCCTATAAAAAAAGGAATGTAGCTTTTTATGAGCATCCAAGTTTGTCTTATTTCACAGATAAAGATTAATTACAAGGAAAATATTGGAAAGAAAAGCTTTGCTTGCATATCAAAGCATCAATAACGTGTATCCCAATAAGGAGAACATAATTGTATTGCCCATAACAAAAAAATAGAGATTATTATTAGCATCCAAGTTTGTCTCTTTTGATGGATAAACTTTGATTATAGGGAAAATAGTAGAAGGAAAAGCTATTCTTATAAATCCAAAGCATCAACATTGTGTATCCTAATGAGGAGAACATGATTGTAGTGCCCATAATAGAAAGAATGGCGATTGTTATGAGTATTCAACTTTGCCTCATTTCATGAATGAACATTAATTGTAGGGAAAATTATGGAAAGAAAGCTCATCTTGTATATCCAAAGCATCAATAAAATGTATTTAAATAAGGAGAACATGATTGTATTGCCCATAATAAAAAATGGAGATTATTATGAGTATCCAAGTTTGTCTCATTTGATGAATAAACTTTGAGTATAAGGAAAATGGTGGGAAGAAAAGCTTTTCTTGTAAATTCAAAGCATAATATCGTGTATCCCAATCACAAGAATAAGATTGTAGTGCCCATAAAAAAAAGAATGTAGGTTATTACAAGTATCCATGTTTGTCTCATTTCACAGATGAATTTTGATTATAAGGAAAATGGTGGAAAGAAAAGCTTTTCTTGCAAATGCAAAGCATCAATATCATGTATCATAATATGGAGAACATGATTGTAGTGCCCATAACAGAAAAATAGAGATTATTATGAGTATCTATGTTTGCCTCATGTCACGGGTGAACATAAATTATAAGAAAAATGGTGGAAAAAAAGCATTCCTTATAAATCCAAATCATCAATATCATGTATCCCAATATGGAGAACTTAATTGTAGTGCCCATAACAAAAAGAATGGAGATTACTATGAGAGCCTGGTTTGTCTTATTTCACAGATAAATATTAATTATAAGGAAAACGGTGGAAAGAAAAGCTTTTTTTGCAAATTGAAAGCATTAATATCATGAATCCCATTGTGGAGAACTTAATTGTAGTGCCAATAACAAAAAGAATAGAGATTATTATGAGTATCCAAGTATGTCTCATTTCACGAATGAACTTTGATTATAAGGAAAATGGTGGAAAGAAAAGCTTTTCTTACAAACTCAAAGCATCAATATCATGTATCCCAATCAGGAGAAATGATTGTAGTACTCATAAAAAAAGAATCTAGGTTGTTACGAGTATCCATGTTTATCTTATTTCATGGATGAACTTTGATTATAAGGAAAATAGTGAAAAGAAAAGCTTTTCTTGCAAATTCAAAACATCAATATCATGTATCCCAACGAGGAGAACATGAATGTCGTGCCAATAATAGAAAGAATAGAGATTGTTACAAGTATCCAAGTTTTTCTCATTTAATGGGTGAACATTAATTATAAGGAAAATGGTGGAAAGAAAAGCTTTTCTTGCAAGTCTAAAGCATCAATATCATGTATCCCAACGAGGAGAATGTGATTGTAGTGCCTATAACAAAAAGAATAGAGATTGTTATGAGTATCTAACTTTGCCTTCTTTCATGGGTGAACATCAATTATAAAGAAAGTGAAAGAAAGAAAAGCTTTTCTTGCAAATCCAAAGCATTAATATCGTGTATCGCAATCAGAAGAACATGATTATAGCACCCATAACAAAAAGAATGTAAGTTGTTACAAGTATCTATGCTTGTCTCATTTCACGGATGAACTTTGATTATAAGGAAAACAATGGAAAAAAAACTTTTTCTTGCAAATCCAAAGCATCAATATTGTGTATCCCAATATGGAGAATATGATTATAGTGCCAATAACAAAAAGAATGGAGATTATTATGATTTGATTATAAGGAAAATGGTCTAAAGAATAGTTTTTCTTTCAAATCCAATGCATCAACATCATGTATCCCAATGAGCAGAACATGATTGTAGTGTCCATAACAAAAAGAATAAAGATTATGACAAGTATCTAACTTAGTCTTATTACATGGATAAACTTTGATTATAAGGAAAAAGGTGGAAGAAAAAGCTTTTCTTACAAATCCAAAGCATCAAGATAGTGCATCTCAGTGTTGAGAACATGATTGAGTGCCAATAACAAAAAGAAGGGAGATTATTTGGAGTATCCAAGTTTGTCTTATTTCACATATGAACATTAATTATAAGGACAATGGTGGAAAGAAAAGTTTTTCTTGCAAGTGCAAAGCATCAATATCGTGTATCCCAGTGAGGAGGACATTATTATGGTGCCCATAACAAAAAGAATAGAGATTCTTTCAAGTTTCCAAGTTTATCTCATTTCATAGATAAATATTAATTATAAGTAAAATGGTGGAAAGAAAAGCTTTTCTTGCAAATACAAAGCATCAAGATCGTGTATCTCAATGTGGTGAACATAATTGTAGTGCCAATAAGAAAAAGAATGGATATTATTACGAGCATTGAAGTTTGTCTCATTTCAGGGATGAACTTTGTATATAAGGAAAATGATGGAAGAAAAGCTTTTCTTCCAAATCGAAAGCATCAATATCGTGTATCCAAGTTAGGAAAACATGCTTATAGTGCCAATAACAAAAAGAATGAAGACTATTATGAGTATCTAAGTTTGTGTCATTTCACAGATGAACATTAATTATAAGAAAAATGGTGGAGATAAAAGCTTTTCTTGCATATCCTAAGCATTAATACCGTGTATCCCAATGCAAAGAACAGGATTTTAGTGCCACTAAAAAAAAGAATGGAGGTTATTACAAGTATCCAAGTTAGTATCATTTAACTGATGAACTTTGATTATGCAGAAAATAATGGAAAGAAAAGCTTTTCTTCCAACTCCAAAGCATCAATATCATGTATCCAAATGAAGAGAACATGATTATAGTGGCCACAACAAAAAGAATGGAGATTTTTACGAGTATCCAAGTTTGTCTCATTTCATGGATGAACATTAATTATAAGGAAAATGGTAGAAGGAAAAACTTATCTTGCTTATCCAAAGCAATACCATCCCAATGTGGAGAACATGATTATAGTGACAATAACAAAAAGAATGGAGATTATTACCAGTATCCAAGTTTGCCTTATTTCATGGATGCACACTAATTATAAGGAAAATGGTGGAAAAAAAAGCCTTTCTTGCGTATCTAAAGCACCAACACCATGCATCCCAATATGGAAAACATTATTGTAGTGCCAATAACAAAAAGAATGGAGATTATATTATGGGTATCCAAGTTTATCTCTTTTCACGTATGAAGTTTGATTATAGGGAAAGTGGAAGAAAGAAAACTTTTCTTCCAAATCCAAGGCATTAATATCGTGTATCCTAATGAGGAGAACTTTATTGTAGTGCCCATGACAAAAAGAATGAAGATTATTATGAGCATCCATGTTTGTCTCATTTCACAAATGAACATTAATTATATGGAAAATGGTAGAAAATAAAGCTTTTCTTACATATCCAAAGCATGAATACTGTGTATCCCAATGTGTAGAACATTATTATAGTGCCAATAACAAAAATAATGGAGATTATTATGAGTATCCAAGTTTGCCTCATTTCATGGATGAACATTAATTATAAGGAAGATGGCAGAAAGAAAAGCCTTTCTTAAGTATCCAAAGCACCAACACTATGTATCAAATATGGAGAACATGATTGTAGTGCCACTGACAAAAAAAATGAAGGTTGTTACAAGTATCCAAGTTTGTATCATTTCATGGATGAAATTTCATTATGGGGAAAATGGTGGAAAGAAAAGCTTTTCTTCCAAATCCAAAGCATCAATTTTGTGTATCCAAATGAAGAGAACATGATTGTAGTGCTCATAACAACAAGAATGGAGATTATTATGAGTATCCAAGTTCATCTCTTTTCACAAATGAACTTTGATTATAATGAAAGTGATGGAAAAAAATTGTTTGTACAAATCCAAAGCATCAATATCATGCATCCCAACGAGGAGAACATGATTGTAGTGCCTATAACAGAAAGAATAGCGATTGTCACGAGTATCTAAGTTTGCCTTATTTCATGGAAGAACATTAATTATACAGAAAATGTTGGAAAGATAAGCCTCTCTTGCAAATCAAAAGCATCAATATCGTGTATCCCAACAAGGAGAACATGATTGTAGTGCCCATAATAAAAAGAATAAAGACTATTACGAGGATCAAAATTTGCCTTATTTCACAGGTGAACATTAATTATAAGGAAAATGGTGGAAAAAAACATTTCTTGCAAATCGAAAGCATCAATGTCATGTATCCTAATGTGGAGAACATGATTATAGTGCCAATAACAAAAAGAATGGATATTATTATGAGTACCAAAATTTCTCTCATTTCACGAATGAACTTTGATTATAAGGAAAATGTTGGAAATAAAAGGTTGTCATGCATATTCGAAGCATCAATACCATATATTCGAATGAGGAGAACATCATTGTAGTGCCCATAACAAAAGGAATGGAGATTATTATGAGTATCCAAGTTTGTCTCATTTCACTGATGAACATTGATTCTAAGGTGGAAAGAAAAGCTTTTCTTGCAAATCCAAAAGCATCAATATCGAGTATCCCAATGAGGAAAACTTGATTATAGTTCCCATAGCAAAAAGAATGGTGTTTGTTATGAGTATCCAAGTTTTTCTCATTTCATGGATGAACATTTATTATAAGGAAAATGGTGGAAAGAAAAGCAATTCTTATAGATCCAAAGCAGTAATATCGTGTATCTCAATGAGGAAAACATGATTGTAGTGCCCATAACAAAAAAATGAAGATTATTGTGAGTATCCAAATTTGTCTCATTTCACAAATAAACATTAATTATAAGGAAAATGGCAAAAAAATTTGTCTTGCATATCCAAAGCTTCAATACCGTGTATCTCAATAAGGAGAACTTGATTGTAGTGCCCATAACAAAAAAATTGTGATTATTATGAGTATCCAAGTTTGTCTTATTTGATGGATGAACTTTGATTATAAGGAAAACGGTGAAAAAAAAAGTTTTTCTTGCAAATCCAAAGCATCAGTATCGTGAATCCCAACAAGAAGAACATGATTCTGGCGCCTATCACAAAAAGGATAGAGATTATTACGACTATCCAAGTTTACCTCATTTCATGAGTGAACATTAATTATATAGAAAATGGTGGAAATAAAAGCTTCTCTTGCAAATCCAAAGCATCAATATCATGTATTCAAATGTGGTGTACATGATTGTAGTGCCAATAACAAAAAGAATGGATATTGTTACGAGTACCCAAGTTTGTCTCATTTTAGGGATGAACTTTAATTATATCAAAAATGGTGGAAAGAAAAGGTTGTCATGCATATCCAAAGCATCAATACCATGTATCCGAATGATGAGAACATTATTATAGTTCCCATAACAAAAAAAATAAAGATTATTATGAGTATCCAAGTTTATCTCACTTCACGGATAACTTGGATTATAAGCGAAATATTGGGAAGAAAAGCTTTTCTTACAAATCCAAAGCATCAACCTCATGTATCCCAATTAGGAGATTATGATTGTAGTGCCCATAACAAAAAGAATGGCGATTGTTATGAGTATCTATGTCTGTCTTATTTCACGGATAAATATTAATTATAAGGAAAATGGTGGAAAGAAAAGCTTTTCTTACAAATCCAAAGCATCAATATTATATAGCCCAATGAGGAGTACATGATTATAGTGCCCATAACAAGAAGAATTGAGATTTTTATGAGTATCCACGTTTGTCCTATTTCATAGATGATGATTAATTACAAGGAAAATGTTGGAAGGAAAAGTTTTTCTCACAAATCCAAGGCATCAAGATCGTGTATCACAATGTGGGGAACATGATTATAGTGCCTAAGAAAAAAAAGAATGGAGATTATTACGAGTACCCATGTTTGTGTTATTTCATAAATAAACTCTGATTATAAGGAAAATGATGGAAAAAAAGCTTTTATTGCAAATTCAAAGCATCAATATCGTGTATTCGAATAAGGAGAAAATGATTGCAGTGCCCATAATAGGAAGAATAGAGAATATTATGAGTTTCCAAGTTTTTCTCATTTCATGGATGAACATTAGTTATAAGGAAAATGGTGGAAAGAAAATCTTGTCTTGCATATCCAAAGCATCAATGCCATGTAACCCAATAAGGAGAACATGATTTTAGTGTCCATAATAGAAAGAATAGAGACGATTACTAGTATCCAAGTGTGCCTCATTTCATAGATGAACATTAATTATTAAAGTATCCTAATTTGGAGAGCATGACTATAGTGCGAATAACAAAAAGAATGGAGATTAATACAAGTATCCAAGTTTGTCTCATATCGCGGATGAACTTTGATTATAAGAAAAATAATAGAAAGAAAAGCTTTTCTTGTAAATCCACATCATTAGGATCATGTATCCTAATAAGGAAGACATGATTGTAGAGCCCAATAACAAAAAGAATGGAGATTATTATGAGTATCCAAGTTTATCTTATTTCACATATAAATATTCATTATAATGAAAATGTTTGAAAGAAAAGCTTTTCATGTAAATCTAAAGCATCAGTATAATCTATCCCACTAGGGAGAACATGATTGTAGTGCCCATAACAAAAAGAATGGAGATTATTAGGAGTATCCAAGTTTGTCTCATTTCATAGATGAACTTTAATAATAAGGAAAATGGTAGAAAGAAAAACTTGTCTCGCTTATCCAAAGTAGAGAGATCGTGTATCCCAATTTAGAGAACATGATTATAGTGCCAATAGCAAAAAGAATGGAGATTATTACAAGTATCCAAGTTTGCCTCATTTCATGGATTAACATTAATTAAAAGGAAAATGGTGGACAAAAAGTTTTTCTTACCTATCAAAAGCACCAACACTGTGCATATCAATGTAGAGAACATGACTAGAGTGCCACTAACAAAAAGAGTAGAGGTTGCTACAAGTATCCAAGTTTGTATCATTTCATAGATGAACTTTGATTATAAGGAAAATGGTCTAGAGAACAGTTTTTCTTGCAAATCCAACGCATCAACGTCATGTATCCCAAGGAGAGAACATGATTATAGTGTCCATAACAAAAAGAATAAAGACTATGACATGTATCAAACTTTGTCTCATTGCACGGATGAACTTTAATTATAAGGAAAAAGGTGGAAGGAAAAGCTTTTCTTGCAAATCCAAAGCATCAAGATCGTGTATCTCAGTGTGGAGAACAAGATTGTAGTGCCAATAACAGAAAGAATAGAGATTATTAGGAGTATCTAAGTTTGTCTCCTTTCATGGATGAACATTATTTATAAGGAAAATGGTGGAAAGAAAAACTTCTCTTATGAATGCGAAGCATCAATATCATTTATCCTAGTGAGGAGAACATGATTGCAATACCCATAACAAAAAGAATAGAGATTCTTTCGAGGATCCATGTTTCTCTCATTTCATGAATAAACATTAATTATAAGTAAAATGGTGGAAAGAAAAGCTTTTCTTGCAAATCCAAAGCATCAAGATCGTGTATCTCACTGTGGTGAACATAATTTTAGTGCCAATAAGAAAAAGAATAGAGAATATTAAGAGTATCGAAGTTTGTCTCATTTTAAGGATGAACTTTATTTATAAGGAAAACAGTGGAAAAAAGCTTTTTTTCCAAATCAAAAGCATCAATATCATGTATCCCAGTGAGGAGAACACGCTTATAGTGCCAATAATAAAAAGAATGGAGACTATTATGAGTATCTAAGTTTGCATCATTTCATAGATGAGCATTAATTGTAAGGAAAATAGTGGAGAGAAAAGCTTTTCTTGCATATCCAAAGCATCAATACTGTGTTTCCCAATGCGGAGAACATTATTGTAGTGCCACTAAAAAAAGAATGAAGGTTATTACAAGTATCCAAGTTAGTATCATTTAATGGATGAACTTTGATTATGCAAGAAATAGTGGAAATAAAAGCTTTTCTTCCAAATCCCAAGCACCAATATAGTGTATCAAATGAGGAAAATATGATTGGAGCAGCTGCAACAAAAAGAACAGAGATTTTTATGAGCATCTAAGTTTGTTTTATTTCATGGATGAATATTAATTAAAAGGAAAAAGGTTGAAGAAAAACTTATCTTGCTTATCCAAAGCAACAAGATCGTGCATCCCAATGTGGAGAACATGATTACAATGCCAAAAACAAAAAGAATTGTGATTATCATGAGTATCCAAGTTTGCCTTATTTCATGGATGAACATTAAGTATAAGGAAAATTATGGAAAGAAAAGCCTTTCTTGCATATCCAAAGCACTAACACTGTGTATCCCAACGTGGAGAACATTATTATAATGCCAATAACAAAAAGAATGGAGATTATATTATGGGTTTCCAAGTTTGTCTCTTTTCACAGATGAAATTTTGATATAAGGAAAATGGAGGAAGGAAAAGCTTTTCTTCCAAATCCAAGGCATCAATATCGTGTATCCCAATTAGGAGAACTTGATTGTAGTGCCCATAACAAAAAGAATGAAGATTATTACGAGTATCTATGTTTAGCTTATTTCACAGATGAACATTAATTATAATGAAAATGGTGGAAAGCAAAGCTTTTCTTGCATATCCAAAGCATGAATACCATGTATCCTAATGCAGAGAAGATGATTATAGTGCCAATAACAAAAGGAATGGAGATTATTACGACTATCCAAGTTTGCCTTATTTCATGGATGAACATTAATTATAAGAAACATGGTGGAAAGAAAAGCCTTTCTTGTGTATCTGAAGCACCAACACCGTGTATCCTAATATGGAGAACATGATTGTAGTGCCACTAAAAAAAATGAAGGTTATTATAAGTATTCAAGTTTGTATCATTTCATGGATAAAATTTAATTATAAGGAAAATGGTGAAAAGAAAAACTTTTCTTCCAAATCTAAAGCATTAATTTTGTGTATCCAAATGAAGAGAGCATGATTATAGTGCTCGTAACAACAAGAATAGAGATTATTATGAGTATCCAAGTTCATCTCTTTTCACAGATGAACTTTGATTATAAGGAAAGTGATGAAAAAAAACTTTTCCTCCAAATCCAAAGTATCAATATCATGCATCCCAATGAGGAGAACATAATTATAGTACCCATAAAAATAAGAATGGAGATTATTACAAGTATCCAAGTTTGTTTTATTTCATGGATGAAGATTAATTACAAGGAAAATGGTGGAAAGAAAGCTTTTCTTGCATATCCAAAGCATCAATACCATGTCTTAATATGGAGAACATGATTGTAGTGCCACAAACAAAATGAATGGAGGTTATTACAAGTACCCAAGTTGGTATCATTTCATGGATGAACTTTGATTATAAGGAAAATGGTCTAAAGAAAAGTTTTTCTTGCAAAGCCAAAGCACCAGTATTGTCTACCCTAACTAGGAGAACATGATTGTAGTGCTCATAAAAAAAGAATGGAGATTATTACAAGTCCAAGTTTGTCTAATTTAATGAATTAACTTTGATTATAAGGAAAATGGTGGAAATAAAGATTTTGTTGCAAATCCAAAGCATAAATATCATGTATCCCAATGAGGAGAACATGATTGTAGTGTCCATAACAAAAGGCATAGATTATTATGAGTACCCAGGTTTGTGTTAATTCATGGATGAACCTTGATTATAAGGAAAATGGTGGAAATAAAAGCTTTTCCTATAAATCCAAAGCATCAATATCATGTAACCCCATTAGGAGAACATGATTGTAGGGCCCATAACAAAAGAATAGAGAATATTACAAGTATACAAGTTTGTCTTGTTTCATGGGTGAACATTAATTTCAAGGAAAATGGTGGAAAAAAAGCTTTATTTGCAAGTCCAGAGCATCAATATCGCATATCCCAATGAAGAGAACATGATTGTAGTGCCAATAACAAAAAGAATGGGGACTATTATGAGTATCCAAGTTTATCCCATTTCATGCACGAACTATGGTTATAAGGAAAATAGCAAAAAGAAAAGCTTTTCTAGCAAATCTGAAGCATCAATATCATGTATCCCAATAAGGAGAACATGATTATTGTGCCAGTAACATAAAGAATG
>JBBYHO010510444.1:2713-20414 GCA_038382025.1 Adansonia gregorii | reverse complement strand
GCAAGTGAGGCCGAGGTAGAGGACGTAGGCAATTGAGGCCAAACCTCTATAAATCATTGAGTTTGCTTCTTCTTTCCTTTTTTCATTGATTGTTTATTTTTATTCACTAAATCATACTCCAAAAGTTTATTGTTTGGGTTTCTCAAGTTTGTCTACCAAATTTTAATTTATCAAAATTTTGAGAAATCAATTCACCCCCTTTTGATTTCATTGACCACCTAAAGGTCTAACAATGGTATTGATATAGAACCCAAAATTGTTCATTGTATTGATACCTGACTCTAAGCATCGATACAATGTATCAATACTGCCCAGTTTATATCGATACAAGATAAAATCATTTCAAGTCTCGAGATTAAGTTCATGGTATTGATATAGAACCTATAAATTTTCTTTGTATGGATACGTAGCTTTAAGCATCGATAAAGTGTACTGATATTGCCTAATTTGTATTAATACCAACCTTGATTTAGGCCATCTCCTATAACCTTATTTTCATCAAGCCTAAGCCATTGTTCATCTTAGTTTCCCTCAATGCAATCAATTCTAAAACATAAACTTCATTAAATCTTTATCATATCCTTAAACTTTTGATCCAAAATAGTCATTCTTCATAAAATTCACAATTTTATTTTAAAAATTTGCTCCTTTAACACCTAAAACAACTAACACTAACCAATGTTTCTTTAAAACCCTCAAAATTTGTCCAAATTTCTTCAAAAGTTTCAAGTTTTTTTCATTCAAAATCTTTCTCTACCATGTTTATCATGTTAGGTTTCAAAAATCACGCCAACAATACTTAATATGCCACCAAAACTCTCTACCCACCACTAATTTGACCAAATTTCTCAACAACCTCTCTATAGCAACCCATTTTACCTAATCAACCTACTCATAGCACTATTTACCCACCCCACTATCTTAGACAACCTATACCTCTCATGTACACTTAATCTGAACCTACTTCTACTTTGTCCAATTCCTTTCAAATTAGTCTAATCACTTCATCAATATTTATCCTATCCTCTAGTCATTCGAATCACCCTTTGAACTTAACTTGTCACCACCTATTCGACAAAATTTCCCAACCACCTTAACATGCTATCTTGCCTCTTAAAACCAAACAAATCACATCTCATCAAGGTCCCACCACCCATGCTTCCATTTTTTTCGCTAATCAACCACCTCTGATCCAAAATAAATCATTCTTTAACTCATGTTTTCGAGATACATGGGCTTGTAAATGATTTAATACTGTCTATGCTCACATGCTTATCCAACAATGTCAAGTTATCGATTTTCCTTTCTTAAATCCATTGCTTATCCTTAACCTTAAACTTTTGATGCCTTTGAATTGACCAATTTTTTTTAATTTTTCTGTTCATGAGAGCCTTGTTCGCGTATTTTTTAGTAACGGTTCTCTTGCTATTGATGATTATGACCATATCCTTGCTATTCAACCTATTTTTAAGACAAGATCTCATAGTGAACCATGCTTCCCTTACGATTGCATTTGGTTTTCCAAATAAAGATATAACCAATAAAGATCTAGCACCCACCGTCATGCATAGTCCAAATAAGGAAGTCACCTTCATTTCTCCCATTGATCGTCTCTTTCATCTTATAATCTTTCATGTGCTCCATCTTTATGGCACAAACACACCCTAATCAGTGACTCTGACTATTGATGGCTACACATGATCCAAACCTTGCTTATTTTATCTTTGCTAACCTTATCCTTTGTGTCTGCAGTTATCATAGCCTCTTACATGGAATGGCCTTAAGCTGCTACCTTAGAACTCAAGGTTTTGATCTTGCTTGCGACCCTGAGATCATGGTATCTCTCTATAGCTATATTGGACAAATATCCATGAGGCTCGTCGGTTATAACATTCAAGGAGATAATTTTGTACCCTAGGCTTATCGACAACCATCTCTATTGCTTGCATAATCTAATGCTCTCGATCCTAATAACCATGATGGTAATGATATGGAGCATGGTGCGCCTCCCTCACCTTGGCTCCCAGTTCCTCTTTATTTGTGCCCATGGACGTTTAAACTATGTATGATTCCATTATAGGCCACCTTGATGCATGGGAGTAGCACTTTAATTCTGGGGATCAATACTTTAATTCTATTGACGCGCATCTTTAGATATGGAAAATAGTCACCGAGTAGTTTCATAGCTTTTTGGCTGCTTTCCTTATACTCTACCACTAACTTTTCAGCCCACTAAGGATCCTTCAGCCAATGATGCTTAGTCATATTAAGCTTGTTTTAGGATCACTCATAAGTTTTTAACACTTTATGTTTTCCAAAATCTTTTCATTTTATTGGACGTATTTTAATCATTTTTTTTGAAATATTTAGCACGTTATTCTCAATGAATTATCTTTGATTGTGCCCATTATGATTGAATTTTCTTTATTGCTTTGATTGATCTTTCTTCTGTTTTGATATAACAAAAAGAAGGACAAATACTATAAATTTGCCAAACATGTATCTTGCATTTACTGATATGATGGTGATATTATTTTGAACTTGATTATGATGATGATATTGTCATGAACTTAAAAATGTTGAATGTTATTGGAACCAAATAACATGCTGATTAAGTAAATATTGAACACTTATACATGCTCACATCTTATAGCTTGATTTGTGAAAATCATGGACAATATTATGGATTTAAAATGTTATAGCTTTACGTTTTCTTAAGGACTCTATTTTTTCAATTTAAAAATTTTAAAAACACTACTTTTATTAGGGAAGAGTTTTCATTGTAAATCTCTAAACATTTTAAGGGGAATATTTAACAAGCAAATTTATTTTAAATTTTTTTATATAAAAAAAGGAGAGATTGTTAGCTTTATTGGCTTTAAATTATTCTCAGTTTTGATATGACAATAGCCTAAGCTAAATTAACTTGTTCTCAATTGTTTCAAACTTTGTATTTTTCTTGAATTAAATTGAAAAATATTTTGAAAAAAATACTGAGTTAGTTTATACCTTCCATTTTCTCAAAAATATATGTTCCAATGCATATTTATACCTAAAATATTTTTAAGATGTGTTTAAGTCAAATTTAAGCCAAAAAAAATCATTTTGCAAATGATTTTCAATTGATGTATTGACACAATGCATCAAAGTGTTGATACTATGCTTAAAACCTTCAAATGTATCGATACACATCACTATGTATCGATGCAATATAGTGAGTATTGATGCTTACCCTATAAGTATTGATACATTGCTTGGTAGTAGCTAAGGTTTGCTAAAACCCTTAAATTTATCGATACAAATACCTCTATATTGATACATCTTGATAAGTATCGATACTCGACCTTGTTGTATCTATATGACAGCTTGTAATGATCACATTTTTAATTCATCTATCGATACTGTTAGTATTGCACCAATACAATAGAGTGGATCTGAATAGAAACAAGCATTTATGAAAGCTAGAATGACTCTCCACCAACCTCATTAATGGTAAACATTTATAAATCAATTCCAAGCTATAAATAGAGGTTTTCAATAGCTAAAAAAGTAAGAAATACTAAGATTGTAAAGCATTAAACAAAAAAGGCTTAAAGTCTTCAAATTCTTCATTCTTCTTATATTCAACTTGTACTCCTTCAAGTTTGTTTGTATCTCATTCATTTTATACTTAAATTCTAGCAAAATCTATCTACTAAAGGTTCTAATTGTTTGCAGGCACTTCATTCATATCACAAAAGGGTTTTATGAAAATTGAGTGAAAATACTTAAGAATTTGGGTTAGAATTCTTATAAGGATTAAAAGGTTTTATGTAAGGCTCAAAAGATAAAGCTGTACGCTTATACCCCAGCCTCAAAGGTATAATTTCATTAGTGAATTATGGGAATCACCTTGGCAAGGATGTTTCAAGAAAAGAGGACGTGGGCTCCGAGTTCAAGGACCAAACCTTTATATATTAATTGTTCATTTCTCTTACCCTCAACTCTTTTTATTACTTTCAATTTATTCCAACTTTCTGTAAAAGGTCATTTTATGATCAAATTATTAAGAGAACCAATTCACCCCCTCTTGGTTTAATCATTACTTTGAGCTAACAAATTCTTACCTTTAGATCATCTTTATAGAAGAAAAAGAGATAAATTTCTATGAAGAGTTAACTGTAACCCTTCTATTGAGCATTTATTTGATGACTTAATTTTGGAAAGGATTGACAACATTTTGGTCATTGCAATTAGAGATAAACATAGTTAAAATAAGTTACAAGGCTTCGAGGTGGCATAATTGGATGACAAAAGTATACTTTAAGAGTTGTCGTATTGGCATATCAATCTCATTCATCGTAATCTTGATCTTATGCATGTCAAGAAGAATATGTTTCATAATGTTTTCAATACTATGATGGATATGAATGGGAAAACAAAAGATGATGTAAAGGCTAAAAATAATTTAGTGTTGCTTTACAGATGACTCAATTTAAAATAGGTTGAATGGAATGGAAAGATGTACAAGCCTACAACCACTTACACATTAAGCAAGAAGGATAGAAAAAAATGCATTGGTCAAGTAGTTATGACTTCTAGATGGATTTGCCTTAAATATCGGGTTTTGTGCAAATACGTCCAATGGGTGATTTTATGGCATGAAAAGTCAAGAGTGTCATATTTTTATACAGCAATTGCTTCCAATTATGTTTTATGACTTGGTTCCAAATATAATATGGTATGTAATTATAGAGCTAAGTAATTTCTTCAAAGATTTATGCTTAACAAAAATTTATGTGGACCAACTAGAGATATGGAACACAAATATTATCAAAACCACTTGCAACTTGGAAATAGTGTTTCCTTTTTCCTTATTCAATTTAATAGAGCATATAATTATTCACTTACTATATAAGGCAAAAATAAGTTACGCTGTCTATTATGGATGGATGTATCCTTTTGAAAGATACATAATTAAGAATGTAGATTAATGTATAACATATTTTTCATCTAATTCCTAAAATACTAAAATTATCCGTTGTTATTATATTAGGTTTTTACATCATCTCAAAAAAAAGTGAAAAATATTATGTCTATCTAAGGATCTATAGTTAAGGCATATATTACGAAAGAAATTTCAACATTCTAGACTTCATATATTGACCTAGATGTGGAAACAATATTTATGCAAATGCCAAGAAATGATGATCAGGGAGATGTTGATATAATATGATGACTTTCTATTTTTTCATAGTTGGGAAAGTATTTTGGATTGAAAAATGCTTGTTCTTGTTATCTAGATTATGATAAGTACAATACAATAGAATTGTGTATTATAAACTACGAAGAAGTTTTGCCTTGCGTTAGGTAAGATCTTTGTCATTACATATAACTTCTTCTTTAGTATAATTTAATATATATTATGTACGTTATATAAAACATTGGTGATGATATTACACTTCTTTCTTATCTAAATGAAAAATTTAGGATGTTTGATGAGGTAGTGAAAATGGACACACTAAACATTATTGATGGAGAATTGAAGAAAGTTTGAGCATCAAGATTTAGACAACGGTTTAAGGATTATGTAAGTCAATATATAGAAAGTTTAGACAAAAACTTGCCAATTCAAATAATAATAGTTAAATATTGTCTTTAAACTATAACTTTCGTGATTTGTTAAGTTCAACAATGACTAGATAAAGTTGACTCTCGTATCATGGTCCATTATGTGGATCGGTGTTATTTAGGTTATTTTCTTAATGGTTTCAAGTTTAATACACTAGGTTATGGGAAAAAAAATCATAAATAGTAGTGTTTGTGTGAAAAGAAGCAGCTACAATGATTGTGAACATGACTTTTATGGAATACTATTAGATATCGTATAGCTAGAATATTTTGGTAGAAGAAATTAGAGTATACATTTTAAATATAGATAGTTTGATACAAATAGAGGAATTTGAGCAGATCTGCATAATGGTTTAGTGGATGTTAATTATAAGTTAATACTTCCTAGTAATGAGCCTTTCGTGTTAGCCCATCACTGTCAATAGATTTATTATAGTTCTTATCATTCCATTAAAAGAGAACATCAAGATCATGGGTTGTTTTCAAGACAAAGGCAATAAGTAGATTTAACATTCAATCTCCTGCAAGAGAAATAATTGAGCTAAATAATCAGGTTTATCAAGAAATCGATTTGCTTGCTCCTACTATTATCACTCATTTTTGACAACCCTTGAATCCTTATTAATAATGATTTTGAAGAAGTGAATCTTGATGTGATAGTGACTCACGATGAAAATTAGGAGGAAGCAAAAGATGAAGAACAAATTTCTATAGATAAAGAAGACGAAAAAGATGACTTCAAAGAAAATGATACTAAGATTGAAGATGAAAATGAAGAAAATAATGGTTTAAACGACAATGGTGACTATGATAATAATGACAATTAGAATGTTAATTTAAGATTTTTGAATGTTAAATCGAAAATTTAATTATGTTTATTTTGGTTTACTAGTTAATTACATATTTATTTTTCTTATAGTTTATCACAAAAGCGTAAGTTTTTTCAAGGGTAGCAGCAATAGCTCTAGGCAACACAAAAGCAGCTGCAACATACTCGTTTCATAATGTAGCATCAATAGCAAGCGATTTAGCAGCTCCTAAGTGGACAGGTGATCGGTTCTGGTCGTAGTACTCCTCCACCCTTCCTTCTTCTGTTTTCATAATGATTTTTTTAGTTGTAATTTAGGATATTACCCTAAAAGCTCAAGTATTTGTAACTTTTCATATGCACTTTATTATTTAATTTTATTTTTGTAATAAACAAAATTTATTTTTATTGATCTCATTATTTTTAATTAATTATTAAACTTAAGAGCATTTAAATACCAAATAAAAGTGATAGAATAATTAAATTTAATAAAATTAATAAAAATTTTTAAAAAGCATTATCAGCGATGGAAACTTCTATTGCTAATAATATCTGACAAGTTTTAATTAACCTAAATTAGTCGAAAATAAATTTTTAGCAATGGAAATTTCTTCATTGTAAAGTATTGGAGATGGAAAAATTCAATCATTAAAAGTATTTCCAATGAAAATTTAGGTCACTCAAAATTTTCCACCAACTGAAAACTTTGGTTGGTAATAAACATTATCGACAAAATTTTTTTGTCAAAAATAATGTTTTCTTGTGGAAAAAATATTATGGTCAGAAATATTATCAACAACATAAATTTTGTCGGAAATACTTTTTCGATAGATACGAGACTTTTTCCGACAAAAAAAATTCTATTGGAAAGAACTTCTTTCGTATAGTGTCATAAATATGAATGTGAATATTTGAGGATGGAACTCTAAGGACCTAACAAGTAGTGATTCCAATGAAATCATAAGGTGAGAAAATTTCAGTAAATACTATAAAGAATTGAGGTATTTAGAGAGACTTTTTAATATAAAAATTTTCATTCACTTAAAAAATAAAAATAAAAAATATTTTTTCATGGGAAACTAATTTTGAAAAGTAAAGTTTTGTGGAAGAAATTCAGATGATTATTTTTAAATATAAAATTACAGTCATTTTATTAAGGACTAATGATAACATGTAATTAATTGATACTGTTTTCTCAAACAGATAACGTAGGAGGCCAGCACCCTTTTCACAAGAGTCATACTCTTGAACCCCCAATATTTGTTTTAATAAACGAAAATTATCTTTTTAACAAATCTTAATTAATTTTACAATCTTATTTAAAGGATATAAATTTTCTTAGGTGGCCAATCCTATCCAACAAAAATATTGGTTGTGAAAACTTGTAATTTTTTCAAAATCGTCTAGCAATTGATAAACATTTATGAAAACAATCAAGGATTTTAACATATTTTTTCCTTTTTTTAATTGATTTTTTATTTATTTGAGTGTATTCAAGAAAAGGAAATAAAAAGAAAAGAAAAAGAATAATAACAAAAAAAAAATACATATGGGTTGAGCTAATTTTCAAGTTCAATCCAAAATTCTCAACCTAGTTAGCAATATGAAGTTCCACTGCTCATGAGGATTCAATATTCAATTCAAAGCCTAAAAGTAATTTTAAAGTCCGATAGATTTGAAGGTTTGAAACATAGGTTTCAAATTGGGTTTCAAATTGGCTTAATAAAAATATTGTAACTTTCAATTTAAATAGTATTTTATTCAATATAAAATTATATAAACAAATTAATTTGACAATCAAATGTAATTTAATTCAAATTAATAGATATATTTAAAGATCCCGACAAAATTAAATATCTAAGTAATGTACAAATCATTATAATTTGACTTGCACATATCAATGACCTATTTTATATGCTTTTAGATATCTCATATGGCATTTAAATCAAACACAAGACAGTTATCCTAAAGTAGCACGTATAAGTATCAATAAGAAATTTTATAACTTGATCTAAATTACATCATTTATTATGACTTAACATATAAATCATTATGATAAAATAAATATATTATTGTTAATAACCTATTTTATGTACTTCATTCTAAATAATATGAGAATATAATATGTTTTTTAGGAAATTAATAATTTAATTTTAAGTAAATGACAATGTAAAGATGTTATGAAATTAACATAATTATTTTCATAACAATTAAAATATATAATATATTTTAAGTATTATTATAAGATTATCATAATTGATATAACTTTTATTGATTTATTTAAGATATTATTATGTACTTAAAAAAATATTTTAACATTTGATGAAAGTTTATTTTATTCTTACTATTCCAAATCTTCTAATTTATCAGTGAAAGATTATTAATATTCTTTGTTTGTTCAAGCATTATGGATACTAATATTCAATATATATATATATATATATTTGAGCAAGAGTAATCTAAAAATGAACATCCATTAACATACTTTAATGTAATATCTATTCAGGTTTACATAAGGATTTGTTATTATTTGTAGTCGTTGATCAAAATATCGAAAATTGTTGAAAAGTACCTTTCATTATCAGGAAAAAAATAATAACAATTCAAAATATTTCAACTAATCACAAGGTAAAAAAAGATTGTCATATAGTATAATCATAGATCTTGTGTTGTAGCCACTGCATTATTTTACATATAAAGAACAAAACAAATATAGTATCAATTTATGCATACGAAATGATAATTGCAGACTTTATTATATCAAAACATGGTAATTACAAATTAAATTATAGTTATTATTTTTGTTAAATTAATGTTTTTTTCTAATATGGTTAATTGTTCCTCATTTTAAGTTTTGGTTATTTTGGATTTGAATCATTTTGAGTTTAGATCACTTTAAATTTTGATCACTCTCATTGCAGGTTTGAGTTATTTCAAGTTAGTCAGATTCAAGTTGTTCAGTTTTTTCGTCAATCAAATTGATTGGGTTTAGGTTTGAACGAATTGATCAATTTTTTTGAATTCAGATTATAATCCACAAGTCTAGTTAGAAGAGACCCCTAATGTAATCTCTAATATTGTTAAAAGTGATAATTCCGCTGCCCCTGGTTAACTAATGAATATAGCATATTCTATGCAAAAAAATAAAAATAAAAATTTCCAAGATTTACAAATTTCCACTCTAAACACTTTCTTCTCCTCTGACCAGTTGGTTAGGAGTGTGTAAAATCCATGCAACAGAAGCTTCCTATTATATTGCATTCATCATTGATCTGCCAGATCATATTCCCAACAATTTGTTTCCTAAGTTAATCAATGTGATCAAATTATTTGCAAACTCGATTCTTATTTTTCAGAAACTCCAGTTTTATTGTTTTGGATAATGTGTATTATCTTTCTTGTTAGCCCATTGGAAAAATTCGAGAATAATTAAATTTTGGAATAATAACTTATTCAAATGGCATGCACTAGCTAGGAATGCCGATCCAGCTCATTGCTGTGACACTTAATGAAACGAATTGCATTCATCATTTTTTCTTTCGGTTCTAAAATGGAAGATGTGTATTGTATCTCTTCACTATTTTTATTAAAACAAATTATTTTATTCCTTCGTGGATTAACTAATTTAACGCGTCCCTCTGCCCATACGATTCCTTAATTAAAAATGATTTTCTTAAAAAAAAAATAGTTTTTAAAGTGTCCTTGATGAAAAATAAATAGCCTAATAAGTAATTATCGACGTGTATTATGTATTGCACATCTTTGTCATCCTAATGGGGAATAAAAAAGAACCTAATTGTGTGATTTTAATTTCTACATACCCCACAGTAATTCCCAGTTGCAGGACAAAAAGGAAGAGCAATTTCCATCATTGGTAGATTATATTGTTTGCTAGCTAGCATTAAAAAGCTTAAAGACGGAAGGTCACTCTTCCATGAAACCAGAGAGAATTAAATTAGGTATTTCATTATAAAAAAAAATTGTTTTCTGAGATATTTTCGTGTAGTAATTAATTGATAGGTCTTGAAAAACAGAAAAATATTAATTAATACTTAGGGGAATGGATTGTATGAAATGGTTATCGTATGTTAGCATATATTTCTTCAATTTAAATCATGTTATGTGATCATGGTATTAAAAAAATTAATTATTTCTATACACCGTGCATGTGATTATTAAATAATAAATATTTATTTTGTGAGACTAATTAATGGTTCAAATAATAAATAGTTTACCTTTTTTAATTATGTGATTCCGTGTCATGATTAAAATAAAAATTATATATGCTAAGGGAACAAGTATTATTTACAATCCTTTTTCAATGTTAACTAGTATTTATTACATTTATATTTATATAAAAATAAAAGTGCAATTGATATATATTTTTGAATTTAATAAAAGTAACATAAATTTTTTAAAAAAATAAAAATTATTTAATAATATTTAATTGATGTTTATAAACATCGCTTAACCAAATTCTTGAAACAGATCAAATTTAGACTCTCGAGCAACGCAGTAAAAACTAATTTAGACTGTTAGGTCTTGGAGTGTTCAACTGATTAGCCAATCAAGAATTTTGAAACCCAACTGGACAAGTTTTGGAATCTTCAGTGACAAGGTAGGCTTTTTGACCTAACCAAGTTGTTTGGTTGTATCGAATTAAGATTAATTGTTTAAGATCAAATTAATTTTTTTAATGGCATTGGGTCACAAATTCAAATATCATAGTTTCCTATTCGCTCTCCATTTTTTTGGTTGCTATACACTATAACCATATATATATATATATATATTCTCCTAATCACCATAAATTAACCCTTTTTTATTTTGTTATAAAATATTCTCCTTTCCCCATATTGTCAATCTTTTTGTTTGATTCATTGAGTCAAATTAGCTGATCTAATACTCCTAACTCTTGTTTGGTTTAGCCATTAAATTACTGTCTTTTTTATATCTACATATGGCTTAAAGCAATCTAGTAAAACAAGATTCTATAATGGCAATGTATATCTTTGAGTTAATGAACTACAAAAACAGACCCTCAAATGTTCTACCACTGTAACAACTACTAACATACAAGGCATGGATTTTGTAGAGGAACATGTTAGGCGATATATACTTTGCATCCGAAGCCCAACTTTAATTGTAGTCTTTAAATTCAACTTTGAATAATTTAATCTTTGTAGTCTAAAATTAATAATAAATAAAGACAGTCATCGACAACATTCACATTCACTATTAAATATGTTGACGTGATAATGATGTGATATTGACGTACGATATTAATAACTAAACGAGAATGTGACAATGACATGTATATAATTTTTTTAACAAGACTTCAATTTGCAACACAAAACTAAAAAATATTTGAGTGACACACGCAACAATTATATCATATGTTATTTATTTTAAATTATATAATATTTGAAAAATATATCAATTTAAAAAAATATATGTGCAATTTTTTTAAGTTTTATTCTCTTTTCAAAATATTTTTACCTAAATTTTAAAATTATTTAAATTTTTAAAAAATTTTAAATATTGGCCAAAAAAATTGCATAACAAAAATGCAAAAGAAAAAATATATAATTTTTGTTCTTTTTTTTTCTCCTCTCTTCTTTCTTCTCCCCTCTATTCTTTCTGCTTTTCACTTTGTCTCCCCCACTGCTGTTGGTCTGGCAAGAGAAAAGGTCAAGAGCTTCGTAAAGCTCGATCTCTCTTCCCTACCCATTTGCTGATTTTAAGGTCGGTCTACCTCCTACAATTGCGATGTCGAATAGACCAGGTTCGACTGTCCATAATCGTAGATAACAATCTTAGTAATGGGGAAGGGGGAAGGAAAAGAAAAAAAAAACGAAAGAGAAGAAAAATTGAATATTTGCTATTTTTTTATTCAACAATTTTTTTTTCAATTGTTATTTTTATCAATATTTAAATTTTTTTTTAATTTTGTTAAAATATAATTTTTTTGAAAAAAGATTAAAAAATTGTTGCGCATTTATTTTAAAAAATTTTAAAGTGTTTATCAAATATTATACAATTTAAAATTAACAATATGTTATACAAAGATCATGTGTCACTTAAATATTTTTATTAAATATTTTATGTTAAAAATCAGCATTATCAATAAAAATATTATATCTACCTTATTGTCAATTATTATTGTTATTATATGCCTTAGAGTCAATCAAATTGGCTGAGTCATATTATTAGCTATATTAGCTTTGAATTAATTTCGATTTTGATATAACAAAAACTTAAGCTTAATTAGCTTGTAATTAAGTATTTTCAACTTAGTATTTTCCTTAAATTATTTTGAATATACTTTGAAAAATAATATAATGCGTTTAACTCCTTAACTTACCCAAAAATGTGTTCTTAATGCATACTTTAATATAAAATACTTTTTAGATAAGTTTTATAAGTTTTAAAATCATGAAAAGCACTTTAGAAATGATTTTCATATGAATATATTGTATACTAAGTGTGTGTATCGAAACAATATTTGGCAATAACTAAATAACCTTGAAACCCTATCATGTGTTGATACAATCCTATAATGTATCGATACAATCCTAACTTGTATCAATACTATAGTTTATAATGGTCATATTTTTAAAAATATATCTATACCCACTCAATTATATCAATACATAAGTGTGAGAAACAATAGGAAATCGCATTTATAAAGTTTCCAATGACTTCAAAGATTTCCAATCACCTCCCAACGACCATAAACTACTTCCACGCTATAAATAGGCTTAGCCAACACTCCCAAGATCAAGAGACATCAAGAGATTGAGTTGATAGCCAAATTTTGCATCTCTTCCACCTTCTCAAGTAGTTCAAACTTGTATAGGATTAATTCTTCCTGTCCTTTCTACTATTATTTGTAATTTTATCTTTAGAGTTCTTCATTCTCTATGCTTCATCTTTGTAAACACCTAGCCTCTAGAGGTTTTAATTGTTTATACCAAAACCTTGTAAAAAAAGGGAAAAGTTTCTACATAGCCTTCAAAGTAATGAGAGAGGGTTCTACCTTATCTATAAAAGATAGAGGGTTAGAGGTTGCTATCTTGTCCTCAAAACATAGGGAGTTGTAAATGTTATACTTGATCTTTGAAAGGTAATCAATTCAAGATAGTGAATTAGGAACTTTTTGGCAAGTGATCCCAAAGGAAATGATGTAGGCATTGAAACCAAACCTCTATAAATCATTATGTTTGCTTCTCTATCCATTTCACATTTCACTAACTTACAACTCCAAGTTCTTCATTGCTTAGATTTCTCAATTTATATTTTCAAAGTTATAATTTGCAAAGGATTTTGAGAAATAATTTCACCTCTTTTGATTTCATTCACCACTAGTTTTAACAAATATGATAGTTAATAATGCAAACAATCACTTTAGTTAGTGATTCAAGATTTTCTTTCATGTTAGTGGCATGGTTACTTTTCACTTTAGTTAATAATGCAAACCAATCACTTTAGTTAATGATTGATTGTTATGCAAACACTAAATAGATGAAGCTCATGAAACACAATGGCATTGCAAAGTTAGTAATGAGTTACGATGATGAGATCTTTATGCATTAAAGCCATATTCTTAGAAACATTTTTAGTTATTGTATTGTCAAGATAGAGTATTGACAATGCACAAAGTCTAGCATATGCTAAGCCTCCATGCATTTGATGCATGCAACTTTTTGATCTCATAGAAGTTAAAATATAGAGATACTTAGGGATAGCATATGGGTGCTTATTTTGTCAAAATAAGTTCACTTAACATGACTTATATGAGAACCCCATTTGGTATAATTCACTCAAGTGCTTATGGAATATGTTCTCATGTGCTAATCATGTATATTAGTCTCAGACTTGTGATGCCAAGTCATCTTGTATGTGGAGTGTCATGCTTTGACTCCATCATGAAGGGGTCCACAATAGATGGATGCTTATGGTAGGGTTATTTTGGGTATGACATAAACCATATAAAGGTGGATGAGTAATCCAAAGAGTATTTACTACTCCAAGTGACATCAAAGACATATCTCATTTATTCTTGGCTTTAGTATGACATAAACACATGATGAGTTTAGGAGAAATTATTTCTTTAAATTCATGAGGTTAACCAAAAGCTATAGGAACTCATATAGCCTAATACATGAGTAGGCATTATACCATTCTCATGGTCTTTTTGGGATATCTAATGAAAGAATTGAAGTACACTTAGAGGTTGATTACTGAAAGATTTCTTAAAGAGGTCATATTGACTCTTCTTACATATCGGGTGGAGGCCAATATTAGCCTATAAATATAAGTACACGTAATAGGGTAATTTTTCTTATTGCCATTATGATTGAAGCCTAATAGGTCACACACAATAAGATGATTTATTGGATTAAAACTGAGATTTAATTAATTATGACTTAATTAAATAAAAAGTACAATAAGGAAGACTTTCTTGAATAAGTTTAATTAAAAATAACTGAAGACATAAGCTAAATTTTTAAAATCTAACTAGAGATGTCTTAATATGACAATAAAGTTAAGAACGTCTTATCAAGATAATGACTATTTGTAGACATAGTTTTAGGGATATTATTAAATAACACAAAATAATTATTTGATAATTATTTAATTAATTATTTAATATTATTTATATGAAGTAAAATTGTTTTATTTAGGTTAGAAAATTTAATTATGAATTAAATTATCTAACATGTAAATTTAAGAGTTCGGCCAAAAGCCTTAATTATCAAGTTAAAAGAGTTTAATTGTGACTTATTCCAAGTTTAGCTAGTTAATGGGCTTGGCGTATAGAACATCTATCTTTGGTATGCTATTGGGCTAAAATATTGATAAGTTACTATTAAGGCTCAACGTTGGACAAGTTAATTGAAATAGTTTTAATTGTGCTCCAAGAAACACTCTAAAGTGGGGCCACATTTTAGACATGTCAGTAATGGGCTTGTTAACCTATTTCTTAGGCCTAACCTAGCCCAAGGTCTATTTAGATATATTATTAAGGCTGTTTTTGGCTGATAAAGAACATAAGGAAACTTTAGGTGCTATCATCTTCTCTCTCCTAAGGAGGTATGGCATAACTTTTTTCTTCTCTAAGCTCTTTTTGTGCTTCCATGCTTTTTCTGAGTATTCTTGAATCGCTCTTGACACAACAAAAGTAGAAAATAATTTTCTAGCATTAATTTTTCATGAAAGTTGTGAAATTGGCCAAATTTCAAAATCCCTGCTCTTTTAAGCCTCTTTTATGTCGATTGGTATTTTGGGTGATCTCAAAGTGCTTTTGGATCCATTTATTGGCATTTGCAAAAAAAATAGCTACTTCTTTATGGAGCTATTTCTTATTTTCTTTGATGCAATAGGTATAGGAATTTTTTCTAGATCACTTCAGATTTGAACTTGTTGGCTATATACCTTCTGGTTGAGTCTTGAAAAGCTTTGTAGCTAGCATCGAAGAACCACTAGAGCTTATGAAGCTCCAATAGGCATCTGTGTGGATTACCAATAGAGGCAGAACACTTAGACTGCTTTCGAGCCTCAAGAAGAGGTAATAGTAATCAACTCATGGTGTGTTTGTATAAGGATCGACACGCTTAGAGTTAGTGTCTCTAAGCAGGTATGATTTCTATCAGATCTATGTTTTAACTTGCAATCAGATCATTTCCTAGGATCTTGAGAAAATCTTAGTGTTTTTTTGTTTAATTCTTGCTATATGTGTTTAATTCTAATTAAATTTTTATGTCTGTGTCGATATGCATGAGTCGGGGATATCTTTTCAATTATCACATCATTCATTATCACATGTCAACATCATATCATCACATCAATATATCTAACGATGGAAGTTGCTGATATTATTTATTTTATCCTTATTTGTTGTTGATTTAAAGGCATAGGGACTAAATTACTCCAACTCCAAATCGAAATACATGAACTAAATTACTCTTTTTCATATAATAGATAGACCTAGAGGTATTTTCACTTCGAAATGTTCATCTTATATATTGAGTCTTCACTTGCATTAGGTCTCCAAAATATTTTTTTCATTTTTTTTGGGGGTATCGAAGAGCGATAACTTTTTTCACAATACATAACTATATGCCTTGGCACTTTCATCACACAATCTTGTACAAGTTTAGGTAAACCGATGAGGGTTCATTAAGCTTTCCAATATTAAAATCATTATCACAAAAAAGGATTTTCTTTTTTGAGTTTTCTTCTTGATTGTGGTTCATTCTCCTTGAACTTTCTTTTTTTTTTTTTTCCCTTTTGGTTCATGATTGTTTTTCAACTTTAATTTTCCCAGCTGAAATGGTCAACTAAAAAATTGTTAACATTTTTTCTATGTTCTACTTTAAATTGATACTGACATAAAAAATTATACCATCTAATCCTTCTTGGATTAGTTTCAATTTTCGTTTTTTTAAGAAAATCTTTAATAATTTGATTATCAATTCTAATAAAAGAATTTTTCAGGTGCTAAGTATATGTGAAATATTTTTATTCCATTTATAATCGCTAATAATTCTTTCACAGAGATTATATAATTCTATAATTCTATTCGTTAGTTTAAAATTTTCAGAATTATGGCAATAATATAGTTCATTTTTATCTACTTGTGCTTTTAGTACTGCTCCCCAATTTTTTTTAGAAGCATCTGTTTCAGTTATTATTTTTTTCATCTTCTCTAGGTAAATAAACAGTAAGTATTTTTTGGCTAATTTCAGATTTTGTTTCTCTAATTAAATCTTAATTATTTCTAAGCTAGGTAACCTTCTGTTTTTTTCATCAATCCTTTATCTAAAAGTTCATTTATTTGAATATCAATAAATCATGGGTTTAACCTTTATAATTTTATTTGAATTATTTAGTTTTAAGCCACAATATCTTAGATTTTTAGACCATAATCTTATAGGGTCTTCACTAAAATTAGGTTCTAATATAGTGTAGAGCTTATGTTTTTGATTAAGCTATTTCATTTGATTTTTCTATATGATCTAGTTTAAAACTTTTTTCAATATAGAAATCTTTATTTTTTCATCTTCTAAAGTCAGATAAAAATTTTTTCTATATCTATTATGAAAGGTAGGCATTTATATATAAAATTATTACCTAATAATATCTCTTCACGCACAGTAGGAAATCCTAAAAGTTTTAGAATAATAAACTTTTTGTTAGTAAACATATTGGCACATTTTTTTTTTTTGCCTTAAATTGTTTTAAAGTTTCATATCCATCTATTCCAGCAACTGAAATTGA
>JBBYHO010510433.1:3149-20417 GCA_038382025.1 Adansonia gregorii | reverse complement strand
CATCATTTTTTATTTTATGTTAAATGTAATCACTTTTATGTAATTTTGAATTCTAAGCCCAGGCCTGAATTTGGCCCAATTTGACAAAAAAAATCTTAGTTCAGTTCTATGAGCCCAGCTGTAGCCTAAAAAAATTTTGAATTTTAAGCTCAAGGCCGAATTTATCTTAGACCGTCCATTTAAGCAAAAAAGCACTGTTCATAATATGAAAAAAGTTTTTTATAATATTTATATATTTTATAATTAAATTTAAATAAAAATATATTATTATATTTAAAAAATACTATTTGGTTTCGAGCCTGCTTGAAACTTAAAATTTGAGACCCGGCTTGCTCTACTGGGCCTATTAGGTAGGGCGAGCTGTCTAGCCCGTGACAGGTCTAGTTACTAGTTTAACATGTGATTTTTTTATTTTTGATATGGTATTATCTATTATAGCTTCCATATTTTTAAATTTACCTTATTATTTTGTTATACTATTATTAGACTCTAATTATCATTACGTGAAATAATAATAATAATATAATAACAATAATAATCAAAGAAATATTTAAAATTTTATTACTAACAAATATAAACTATAAATATTTAATGAGTTTAACTAATTAAACTAAAAAAATTTTGATAAATAAATGATATACTTTATTGACAATATTTTCAAAGCTCATGAAGTGATTTGTAGATGTAGTCATATTGTGTGGAATGATTAATAAGGCCATGAAAAATGACTTAACTAGAAAAGATACATTCAAAGGCAAAGAAAAAGAAAGAATTACGGTTGAACAATGATCAAAACCCAATATTGGAACCAGTTTATTCCAAACTCATATAGAATCAGCAACGAAAGAAATAGGTATTGAAGATAACTGTGAGATCATAAGAGCATAGAGAAAGTTAGGATGCAATGAATTTGGTTTAGCGAATCCTAGCATAAGCTGAATTGGTCAACAAGTTCAAAAGGATAAAAGAAGGGTCCACTGACTTTTATAACTTTCATTCCATCCATAGCCACACTTTTCAAATGTACAAGGAGTTTCATGCTATGGTTCAAAGAAAATAAATCAAGGCAACATTGAATTCTACGATAAAAAGTGAACCTCCCTCACTATGTTAGCAAATGTGATGCCATCTATTAACGCTATGGAAAGAGACAGGTAGAGAGGTATTGGTTTTCTTTGACAACTGACATAGTATGAAAGTTGGCCCTGTTCAGCCCATATTAAAGATGATAATTTAGCTTCTCGCTAAAAGTATGAAAGCAAAACTTTAATCATCAAAGAATCTAGCCAGCAAGTAGCTAACATTGACCTTTCAGAGGTAAGCCACCTACTAAAAGTGGTAGATGTTATCCATAGTTCTATCCAGAAGTAAAACTTAGCAAAGAAAAAAAAACACTATTTTTATCCCTCAAGCACCATAGTCTGCAACCAAAGAATCAGATTTGATAGTTGTCAAAAAGCCGATGAATGAGAAGCATTGTCGATCAGTTGAACAAGCAACTAATCAAGATAAATGTGCTATCACTATTGTTAAACTCTGATGCTCATAGAAATGCTCTCTTCAAGGTTTTAAATGCGAAAGTCCCTCCCAACATCCTGATAGGCCAATTAGATCACCTAGTAAGCAACATCACTACCGATAACTATATCTCTTTCAATGATGATGAAATCCCTTATGGAAGAAGAGAAAGTTACAAAGCTCTCCGTATCATAACCTACTGGAAATGTAGTATATTGCCTAAGGTTTTCATTGATAATGAGTCAATTTTGAAGGTAACGCCCATGTCTTGCTTAAATAAACTCTTTATCGATGCATTTCATATCAAAAATAGTTGCATGGTTATGCAAGCATTCGATGAGACTTATAAGGACATGACAAACATCACCATTCCACTCCAAATTAACCTATGCACTTATAAAGTAGACTTTCATGTAATGGACATTGCTCCATCATATAACTGCCTATTGGGAAGGCCTTGGATTTACTTTATGCAAGCAATACCATATCACTGCATCAACGTTTAAAATTCATCATTTAGAAAAAAAAATTAATAGCATCGAAGGAGAGGAAGACATTATTGTTGTTACTTCAACTGATGCCTTGTATATGAAACCAATAAGGATGTCTCGAAATCCTTATTTTGATCTTTTGAGTTTGTCAGTGCCACTTATGTCAAGAAAGGTTTACTAATGGTTAAGCCTCACTTATTGAGAAGCACTCATATAGGTCTAAAGTTAACCATTGGTAATGGTGCTTAGGCTAAAAAGAGATTCGAAAAACATCTCTAGGAAATTACTAGAGCCTTAAAAGTTGCCAACCAAATCAACAAAAGAGGTTTAGGGCTCAAGCCCAATGCATAACAAAAGAGAAGGCAAGCTTAGAGAAATCATGAAATGAGGATGGCTTGCCTATTGGGTTAAGACATAAGACATGAACCAATGATGTTTCTACCACTTCGAAAAAGTTTTTGTCTAAGAAGACATTTGAATACTAGCTCTGCAAATGTTATATTGAATAAAGTGTTTGGGGATTTCTCCATCAATGAAATCAATGAGCCGGGACGTTAGCAATGGACTATGAGCCCAATTTATGCCCTCCAAGATTTTTTCTGAGCATTTAGACTAAAATTGAGATCCGTGTACTAGTTAAGTCTGTTTAAAAGTAATGTTATGAACTAAACTTACATGCTTCTACCTAAAAGCATTGTAGGATATTCTGTATAAGAACTTTTGCATTAAGTATTACTAATGAAAATGACTATACATTATGTATTTCATCACCTGTGTCCATTGTCATTTTTTGCCAACCCTTAGACCTTTTTCTACGTATTTTTCCACTTATATTGTACTCTTTCTATATTTTTAGGTGACCAAATAAAAGTGTAATACCCATATTGAGATTTCAAGAATCAATTTTGAGCAACCAATCTGCATTAGAGAGGTTGAGCTTGAAAAAAATTTAAGAAGAGTTTTGTGCCCTCAGACCTACTGAGATTAATTAAATAGAAGGAAAAATGGATCTTACCTTTGAAGTACCCATTGAAATCATAAACCTAATAATAGGGGAAGATCGAAAAGAATTTAAAATTAGAACCTTCATAAACTTATCAAGCCAAACCAAATAGTAAACCTTCTCCAAAAATATCGAGATGTGTTAGCATGGTCCTATGATGACATGCTCGGATTAGACACTACTATAGTGGTCTATAAACTTCCCTTCAAACCTGAATGCAAACCTATACAACAAAAGCTAACTAAAGATGTTTCTAAAGATTAAATAAACAATGAAAAAGCGATTTTTAGGTAAAATTTCTTGAAATAGCCAAGTATCTTGAATGGGCAGCGATATAGTCCCTGTCCCTAAATAGGATGGTCATGCATAATATATGTAGAATATAGGGATTTAAATTAGGACAGCATAAAAAAAACTTATCTTTGCCCCACAACAATACCTTAGTAGACAACATCACTAAAAATGCACTATTTTCTTTTATGGATGTATTTTTAAGTTACAACCAGATCAAAATAGCAATCGAGGACATGAAAAAAAAAAACCTTTTTTATAATACATGTAAGGCAGCTTTTGCTATATAGTTATGCCTTTTAGACTTAAGAATGCCAAGCAACCTATCAAAGGGTGATAATAACATTATTTCATGTTCTCATACCTAAAGAAATAAAGGTATGTTGATTATAGTTGCTAAATTATTGAAGGAGAGTGAATGACTTGCCAATCTACAGAAACATTTCAAATGGCTATGCAAATACTAGCTTAAGCTAAATTTTGCTAAATACAGCTTTGTTGTCACATCCAATAAGCTATTAGGCTTCATCGTGAGTGAAGGAGGAATAGTTAATCCTAACAAAGTCAAGGCTATTCAGAACCTGCCTTCGCTTTATACCTAAAAAAAAAGTGAAAAGTTTCCTAAAAAGGTTGAACTACATAGCCTAATTCATATCTCAGCTGATTAACAAATACGGTTTGATCTTTCAGCTACTTTGAAAGTAAAATCTTAGAAAATGGAATGAAGGGTGCCAAAAAGCCCTTTACAAGGTTAAACATTACCTTTTAAACCCTCCAGTACTCATACCACTAGTGCATGGGCACTCTTTGATCCTATATCTATTAATTTTTAACAAGTCTATGGGCTGTGCATTGGGTTAACATGATGAGTCAGAAAGGAAAAAACAAGTTATCTACTATCTAAGTAAAAAGTTTACAGAGTGTGAAAAAAACTACTCAATAGCTGAAAAACTATGTTGTGCTCTAGTGTGGACTGCTCGAAGGCTAAAATAGCACATGCTATACCAAACCACATGATCGATCGCCAAACTCAATCCCATGAAATATATATATGCAAAGCCCCTGCCATGTTAGGAAAATGAGCCACGTAGCAAGTTTTGTTTTCTGAGCACGATATTATCAATGTAAACCAGAAAGCCATAAAGGGTAGTGTGGTGGTCGCCAATATATTGTGATTATCAAGGTGAAACTTTAATTAAATCTCATTCTTGCAGGCACATAAAATGCATCACCCTATCTCAGATAAAATGATGTCTATTTGTCTTTGCCTTATTCTTGATACTCAGCAACAGCTAAAAAGAGGCAGCATAGCCAACCTATTTTGTATAAGCCAACATTTAAGGTATCAAAAGTCGCTATTCAAGGCACCATCAAAATCATTTAGTTGAGCATGGATCTGCTCCCTATCATTCTTGGCTTATGTTAGAGGTTAGAAACGTCAAAGGTGCATAAATTTCACTTTTTTAGATAAATGTATTAATACATAAGTTTCATGTACCGATATAAGGCCTCCACATTATCAAAATTTAGAATCTCATAAGTTGTATCAATACAAATAGAGTTTGTATCGATAAATTTGCTTAATGTATCAACACATGGTTAAAGGTATTGATACAAGGCTTGACAGTAGCTAAAACTTGATTTTTGGACAAAATGTGTCGATACATAAGTTATTGCATCAATACGTTCTTGGAATGTATTGGTACAACCTTCATTGTATCAATATATTTTAGGTTTTTCCTAGATGTATTGTTAAAATATGCAATGTATCAATACATGTAAGCATTCTTTCCTAGTTCATACCATTTTTTAGCCCTTGCACTATTAAACTCAAAATCCAATTTAGGCATGTTACTAGCACCAAAAATCATCAAAATTCATACCAAGCCGAAACATTAGACTTATGATTAGGTTTTAACAAATTTTGAGGCCCAAAATCACTAAAAAATAAGAAATTTTCATGAAATATATAGTTTGTTAGAAGGCATACTTGGCTTTTCTCTAGTTACAGACTACTACAATGCCTCCGCTCCATTCTTCCTACCGTTGGCACCTAATGAAATTTCAGCCAACTGAGCATAGTGCCTAGGGCTACCATAAGGTACATGGGGAAAGGCCAAAAATGCCTTTGCTTTAGCTCTAAAATACATTGGTTGAACCTTGAACTATAAAAGAGCTAAGATTGCCAAAAAATTGATACATTCTCTCCCTACACAACAGTGTTACATTGAAAACACTTCATCCATTCCCATATCTCCCTCTTAAGCCCTCTAAATCCTTCTCCAAAACCTTTATTTCCTAATTCCCTTTATCACTAAAGTCCCCTCCATCTATACCATAACCAAAAAAACTTTCTTTTCTCATCCTTTTCTTGCTAATTAATAGCAAAGAGAGGGAAAAACTGAGCTTAAAGTTACTGCTCCAAGCAAAGGTTGAGGTTTAAAGTTTTTCTTGGTATATTTTCTTGACCTTAATCTATTTATTTTCTGTTTTTAGCATTTGCATCATTCTAGTGAGCCATTCATGCCTTTACCACCATCTTAGGACTCTCATGGATTGTTATGGCCTTGGATATGGTAGTCGTAGGCTTTTGATGATCTTTTGATGTTTTAATGTTGCTTTGATGATTAAATATTTCATGATTTATTTTTACAATCAAAATAGCCCCTGTTCATGCATCTTTGTCATGTTTTATCCATTTTCACATGTTTAACATATGCTTGTGGCATAGTCTTGAGTTTTACACCTATGTTTATGGCATGGTCAATGGGTTTCATCATCCTGAACTACTTCGGGATTGTGGAATGAATTCACACCACCTATTTCATCCTTTCCTTTGTATCATCATGTTCAAATGTCCATGGCCCGAATTTGACCCCAGGAACCCCAAAAATAAAATAACACCCTATTTTTGCCTTGATAGTACTATAATCATGACTTGAAAAATCATTTTTAAGCCTTAAACTATTGTTTAGAATTTTGTTATTTTTTTCTCTCAAAAAGCATCAAATTGCCTTATCAACAGTATCTTGTTTACCTTCGAATCATTCCGGATAAGAGGGTAATGATTTTTAAACTAATACTATATGGAACCCATAGAATCATCGATTTCCATTTTGTTTGGGCCATTTTGGTGCATGAAATGATGTCTTTGAAATTTTAAAATAATTTTTTAAAAATTTCTTGAAATTACCTTTCCAGAAAGGCATCGTCAATCTAATAATTTCATATAAGTCAGGAATGATTTTTCAAAGTTTGCTACACCCTTTTCTTTGCACATGCTATCAACGTTGCATTAAACCTAACATAAAAAATTATTTCCACTTGGAAATAGATTTTCTGAGATTATAAGAATATATTTGCACTAATCTTTATCAAGTTAACTTTCTAAGATACCTTTTTTATCTCTAAAAGTTTTCAGGTGAACTCATAATAAATTTGGGTAAGGCAATAGTGCAATGCCGTCCCTTTATTTCTAGAATCAAGAAAAATTAAATTAAATTTCTTGAACCATTTTTTGACATATGCGAAAACCTCAAAATGCATCCGATTGATTCCTCATAAAATCAGGCACCACAATGCAAGTCTTTTAATCTTGGATCAAAGCTCCAAAATTTTTAATCAATTTGATATTTTATTCTAATTATTGGTTTTAATACAAAAGTTAATTTTTTTTCAAAATGTTGCACTCTCTTAAAATCGTTAAAATTTTCATCATTGGGGATACTTTAACCTCTTGCTCTAAAGGGATACTCTAAACCCTTTTCTACAATCTTCATTCAAATTTCAAAAATCCTAAAATTTCCACCTTCAGGGATACTCTAACCTCATGCTCTAAGGGGATTCTTTAACCCCATTATTTTTACAAAATTTAATCAAATTTCAAAAATCACTAACCTCTAATCCTATTTTTTAACTTCATTCAAGTTTTAAAAATCAATAAAATTTTTATCATTGAGGATACTCCAACTCTATCTTCTGAGGGCATACTCTCACCTTGCTATTCACTAAAAATCTAAACTTTCTCTCTCTTAGATTCCCCCAAGCTCTTTCAATTGAAACCCTTTTTTCGTACCACATATGACCGTCGAGTCAAAACGTATCTCAAAATTGTCATTCTGATTATTCCTCAATAATTGCCTTTAATTATGAGATACATTCCGACTATTACTCTTTTTATGCTTTTTGTTCACTTTCATGCAATGTTATTATATGCTTTTTTGTCTTAGTATTATTTTTCCTTTTTTTTGTAATGCGTACTTTGCATTCGTGTTTTCAAACTAGTTTTAAGAAAAAAAAACTACAAGACGGTGTTTAGTATCAGTATCTTTCCAGTGGTTGATGCAAAATATCCAATATTTCAAAACTAAATCTGAAGATCACTCTATTTCAAAATCTTAATGTTTCCTACCTCCACGGGGCACATATGAGATTTCAATTTCTTTAAAACTCAGGTTTACCATTTTTCACTAAATTTATGCATTATAAAGGGATTATATCAAAATAATGATAAGCCAAAATCGATAAGACTGAAACTAAGTAAGATATAGCTAGATGGTATCGATTTAGGTCATTATGGGGTGCTAATTCTTCCTTACGTGTAACCAACTCCCGAACCCAATTAACGGGTCTTTATACCCCATAGACTATGGAATCAATATTTTGAGTTTCATAACTCAGAATCTTGTTTTCAAAAGGCATCCGATCATGCCTAGCCCAAAAATCGATGACGACTTTAAGTTTTCAACTACTTCTCAGTTGTAATTTGAGACTAGTTGGATGAGCAACTTGTCTGATGGCCTTCCTTTCGATATCACCACATCACGCCTAGTCCAAATCCAGACCAAGGGATAACTCGAAGGACAGTTCTTTTTTAAGTTGTACGTGTCACTGTTCGAGCAATTTGGGCAAGCATTATGCCACGTAAAAGGATGTCGCAGCAATTATAAATATCTTTTTTGCATTTTTATCATTATTTCTATGTCAAAATGTTATCTTTGCTTAAACGTACTTTTTATGTTCATTTTTTCATGAATTCAACATTTGGTCTATGACATGCTTGTCAAGATGCTTGTTTGTTAATATCAATAAATGAGGATTAACATAGACTTTAGGTTTTCTATTTATTGGTTTTTTTTCATTCTTGGGTTCAAGGGTTATTTCAAAAATAATATGTCTCTTTTAGTGTACGAAAATTATTTATGCCTTGATCTTTGTTACCTAGAGTCCTTTTGTTTATGATATGGTTGAGGGATTGTTTCAACATCCATCATCCCAAACTACTCTAGGATTGTGTAAATGAGCTCATGAAGCCCATACCACCAATTTCTTTCTATCACGAATCCATGGCCCGAGTCTAGTCCTAAAAAACCCAAAAAAAAATTAAAAAAACTCCCATATTTTGTGCTGATAGTACTATAGTCATAACTTGAAAAATCATTTTTGAACCCTAAACCATTTTTATGAATTTTTTGATATTTTTACCTAAAAGGGCATCAAATTATCTTTCCAAGTTCGCCCTTATTTATGATTTTTTGAATTAAAGCTATCTAGAACCCTTGGAATTAGCTATTTGCATTTTGGTTAGGCCAATTCGGCCTACCAGATGATTTTTTTGAATTTTAAAATATTTTTCCTAAAAAATTCATGAAATTCTCTCTCTAGAAGGTATCATTTTTATTAAACAATTTTGTATTGGTGAGGAATAATTTTTTAAAGTTTGCTATACCCTTTCTCCTGCACGTGCTGTCAATGCCGCTTAACCCAATTTCAAAAATTATTTTTGCTTAGAAAGTGATTTTCCAAAATTTTTGGAATATTTTTACATTAACCTTTATCGAGTTACCTTTCCAATGGTACCTCACCTGATCCTTGGAACTTTTGAATTTTCTTGAAATAAAATCAAAAGTGGAGAGTGCGATGTTATCCCTTTTTTCAGCATCTGTCAAAATCATTTGATTTTTTTAAATTCCCACTCTAAAGCATTTAAATATCTCCAAGTGATCCTAATTAACCCCTTTCGAGTAAAATATATGCGCCAACCCTATTGGCTTCGATTAAGGCATTAGCTTTTTTTCAATTCCACTTCTCCTATTTTTCTTCAAATTTCCCATTTTACAAATAAAAAATTTTCAATTTTGTTAAGAATTATCAAAAATGTCATTTTGTCAGGAAATCACCAAACCTTTGTCAAGTTATATTTCAAGCTTGTCTCTCCAAAAATTTATCAAAATTTTCATCTATGAAGATACTCAAACCTTATTTTCTAAGGGCATAACCCAACCTCGCTTTTTAAAAATCGTTAAGACTGAAATTTTCTCTCTCGTGGCCCTTCTCCGAACTTTGCAAAATTAAACCTAATTTACATGCCTCAAGCAACCAATGGATCTAAACATGTCTCAAAATTGTTGACTTAATTGTTTCTAGATAACCGGTGATAAGTATGAGATATATTTTGATTGTCCCTCCCCTTTCCTTTGCATTATTTTGTGGGATTTATTTTATGTGATATTATCTAATTGTATCGTCTTATAGCATGTTTCCTTTGTGATGGCTATTTTGCATCCATATTTTCAAAATCATTTTTTCAAAAATTATAAGGCAATGTTCTGTGTCAAAATCTGTACAGTGCTTTATGTGAAATATTCGAATTTCCAAAATTAAATCCATAAGAATTATTTAGAGAAAAATCCTTATGCTCTTCACTTCTCTAGGACACATGCAAGATTTAAATTTTTATCTAAAACCTAGGTTTATTTTACATAAATTCATGCATTATAAGGGGATTATATCGAAATAATGACAAATTAAGATCGATAAACTAGAGATCAAGTTAAGGCTTGGCTAAAACAGTACCACTTTTGGGCATTGCAGGGAAGTTCATACCATAACCAACTCTCGAACCTAATTGATGAATCTCTAGACTACTAGACCATGGAATCGACACCATAAGTTTTGTAACTCAGAACGTTAGTTTCAACAAGCATCCAATCATGCTTAGCCCAAATGATTAGTGGTGACTCTAGCGTTGGTCATTTTGTGTTGGCCAATTTAGACTAGTTAAACGAGCAATTTGTCTGATGGTCGCCCTCCCGAGTTACAAAGTGTTAACCTTGATTTCGATTTTGATATAATAAATAAACTTAACTAAAATCAATACTCAAATTTGTATTTGTGTTTAAATTGAAAAGCATATTTAAAAATACTAAGTTTATAGTTATTGAGATGTGTTTAAGTCAACAAAATGATTTCACAAACAAGTTTTAAAGGTTAGTATCGATACAATGGATACTATGCATAAAACCCTCAAATGTATCGATACAAAGAATATATGTATCGATACAGGTTGCTTAGTATCGATATTCACTCCATGAGTATCGATACAAGGCTTAGCAGTATCCAAGGTTTGTATGAAATCCTCAAATGTATTGATATAAGTGTGTATGTATCGACACAGACTGCTTAGTATCGATACTCACTCCATGAGTATCGATACAAGGTTTGGTAGTAGCCTATGTTTGGTTGAAACCCTCATATGTATCGATACAGAGGTATCTATATCGATACAGCTTGTTTAGTATCGATACTCAAACCTTAGTATCGATACAACAAGTTGTAACGGTCACTTTTTTGAGCTATGTATCGATACTATAGCATGAGATTGAACGAAAATCAGCATTTATGAAGGCTACAACGGTTTTCCAACCACCATATTAAATGCCCGACGTCTATGAATTAATTTACATCTATAAATGGAGGTTTCAAATAGCTGAAAAGGTAAAGATACAGATTTCATAGAATCATTGAACAATAAAAGCTCAAAATCATCAAATTCATTTTTTGTACTTGTATCAGTTCATACTCTTCAAGTTTATTTATATCTCATTCTTCTTGTACTTAAATTCTAGCAAACATCTCCCTACTAGAGGTTCAATTAATTTGTAAAATACTTCTTTCATTTCACAAAAGGGTTGTGTGAGTAAAAATATTTGAGAGTTTGGGGTATAATTATCAACAGATTAGAATGGTTCTATCTAAGCCTTAAAAGATAGTTATGTAAGGTTATACCTTAGCCTTAAAGGTGACAATTTCCTTAATGAATTGTGGGAATCACCTTGGTAAGAAAATACCAAGAAGAGAGGATATAGGTGCCAAATTAAAGGACCGAGCCTCTATACATCCATTGTTGATTTTTCTCTCTTCTTTATCTTATTTTAATTTTCAAATTTACAATGTTTTATAGAACCAATTCACCCCCTCTTGGTTCAATCACTCCATTGAATTATTATTTCAAAACTAAGGACCTATATGCGGACCTCGTCCTATGCATACGTGGTTGTCATAGTCTTCTCCACGGCATGGCCTTGAGTTATCACTTCAAAACTCAAGGTCTCGATCTTTTATACGACCTCAGTTTTATGGTAACCACATATCGCTATATCGATCACAAATCTATGGGACTTGCCGGATATGAAATTCAAGGCGACAACTTTGTTCCAAAAGCTCATTGACAATCAGTACTTGCACAACCAGATGCTTTCGCTCCCAACGATCATTATGAAATGGAGCATGATGAGCATCCTCCACCTCTGGCTCCCGCGCCTATGGATATTCCCACGATGTTCACATCTATTATAGGTCATTTTGATGCATGTGAGGGATGTTTCGACACTATTGATGCTCGTCTCTCTGCTCTTGAGCAAAGTCACCGAGCTCTAACAGAGCAATTTCATGCTTTCTCCGTTGCCTTTCCTCGTGCACCTCTATCTACTCCTCCACCAGTCGAGGATTCTCTAACTGATGAAGTATAGTCAACTTAAGCTTATGTCTTTAGGATATTATTTTAAGATCATTAGGATTTCTCTTTACTTATCGATTTTCAAGATTTTACACTTCTATGCTACTTTATGTTTTGCTTGTCTTGAACATATTTTGCTTGCTTAATTTATCCTACTTATACTTATTTATCCTTGAATTCTGTTTTGATATAACAAAAACAGGAAGAAAGACTATAAATTTACAATATGTTGCTTTCCATGAATTGATTATGCATATGTTGAAACCCGAATTACATGTTAAACTTAAAAGTTTATTTACTAATCTTAGGCAATTTATTGAGGGGGAGTCATTTCTTTCATTTCTTAAAATAAATTTTTACTTTATTGAGAGGGAGTTATTTCTTCGTTAAACTTAAACACAAGCAAATTTATTTTAAGTTTTGTTATATCAAAAAAGGGGAGATTGTTAACCTTGATTTCAATTTTGATATAACAAAAAACTTAAGTTAAATTAATACTTAAATTCATATTTGTGTTTAAACTGAAAAGCATTTTTAAGAATACTAAGTTTATAATTATTGAGATGTGTTTGAGTCAACACAATGAATTCACAAACAAGTTTTGAAGGTTAGTATTGATACAATAAACATATGTATCGATACTATGCATAAAACCTTCAAATGTATTTATACAAAGAATATATGTATCGATACATGTTGCTTAGTTTCAATACAGGGCTTGGCAGTAGCCAAGGTTTGTATGAAACCCTCAAATGTATCAATTCAAGTGTGTATGTGTTGATACAGGCTACTTAGTATCGATACTCACTCCATGAGCATCGATACAAGGTTTGGCAGTAGCCTACGTTTGGCTGAAACCCTCATATGTATCCATACAAAGGTATCTGTATCGATACAGCTTGCTTAGTATCGATACTTAGACCCTAGTATCGATACAACAAGTTATAACGATCACGTTTTTAAACTGTGTATCGATACTATTGGTATTGTATTGATATTATAGTGCGGGATTGAACGAAAATAAGTATTTATGAAGGTTACAACAGCTCTCCAACTACCACATTAAATGCCTAATGTCTATGAATCAATTTGCAGCTATAAATGGAGGTTCCAAACAGCTGAAGAGCCAAAGATACAGATTTTATTAAATCATTGAACAACAAAAGCTCAAATTCATCAAATTCATTATTTTTTACTTGTATTAATTCATACTCTTCAAGTCTATTGGTATCTCATTCTTCTTGTACTTAAATTCTAGCAAACATCTACCTGCCAAAGGTTCAATTAGTTTGCAAAATACTTCTTTCATTTCATAAAAGAGGTTGTGTGAGTGAAAATATTTAAGAGTTTGGGGTATAATTCTCAAAATATTTGAAAGGTTTTATCTAAGCCTTAAAAGACAGCTGTGTAAGGTTTTACCTTAGCCTTAAAGGCAATAATTTCCTTAGTGAATTGTGGGAATCACCTTGGTAAAAAAGTACCAAGAAGAGAGGATGTAAGTGTCGAATTAAAGGACTGAACCTCTATACATCCATTGTTGATTTTTTTTCTTCCTTATTTTATTTTAATTTTCAAATTTCAAAGTTTTATAGAACCAATTCATGCCCCTTTTGGTTCAATCACTCCATTGAAGCTAACACAAAGGAAAAGTCCTATTTTAGAGGATATTTCCCTGTCAAGAATTATATCACTTCCCACATCACAATATTTCTAAGTGACGCATGCATCCTGATCCGCCAAGGATCTTTTCGAAGGCATGATGTAGACATCAAGTATCGAAATTATAATCATTTTATCAAGTCTGAAGATAAACAAATGGTTAATTGATTTTGCTTTTAAACTAATGCTATGGGGTGTTAATACTTTCCTCACATATAACTTATTCTCAAACCCATCTTGATTTTTCTCTAATTTTATTCATAAATTTTAAAAATTATATATATTTTTAAATATTTTAATTAATTTTAAAATTTTTTATGAAAATATGATCTTTTATAGGTGCCCATGTTAGAAGTATATATAATAAGGACTATAACCATATGAATAATATATATATATATAATGTCTCTTTTACGTTATAGGACTGTGGAAAAATACATAGTAAATTAATCAAGTCCATGTACCTTAATTAAAATAGATACATTAGTTATAGCCAAAGTCATGAACTTGATGTATTCTTAATGGTACATTAACCATATATATGTACCTCAATTAAAGTCAATACATTAGTTATGACCAAAGCCATGAACTTAAGCATTCTTATTTAGCATACCAAGTACATTCACATAAAATTGTTATTAGATTACATGAATGGATTCATCTAATCTAGGAGAAGGTAATTAATATTCAATTTAATGTTAGTTCACGATTCTTAATGGTTAAGATCATTTTGGCTTCCTATATAAAGGGGTCCTTAGTCCTTTTCTCCACTCAATCCAAGTTTATGAGTTTTCCCATCATTAAAGTGCAACCATAAAAGAAAGTTCAAAGAGAGTGAAGATGCAAGTTCCTATCAAAAGGATATATCGCATTATTGTGAGCTAAAATAACATACATATTAGTGAGATTATACAAAGGTGATCCCTCTAGAAAAGTTTAGTTGCACCTTTAATTTTACTTAATAATGGCTCAAGGTATGTAATTTCATGTTAAACTTAGTTTATAGCATAAGTAAAAGATCTTTCATTTTTTTTAACATGCGGTATCAAAGCTAAGGTTTAAGCTTAATTATATAAACTAGTTACTTAATTCATTGTGATTATGAAAATTAATATATATAGTCACCATATTGATAAATTATTGCTTATGTCATTTCATAGATTAGCATGTTTATTTTGATTAAAAAAAGAGATTTTTTTTCTTGTTAACTTTAGATTTGGCATTAAGGTCAAGACTTATGCTATGTTGGAGATTAATAGTTGGCACCAAGGTGGCCCATCATAATGATTAAGGATATAAGTCATAAAGATTACAATATCATACAGATATAAGTTACCCAAAGGTATTTAATATTTTCTATATTAACGAAATACTCTACATTATTGCACGTGAATGATTATTTAATCATTTGATGAGTGAATTAATCATATTTCATTTTTTTATTCGAAGGTAAAAGATATAATGACACACTGGATTCTTCACCCACTTACTCATATTGTTTTGGCTCAAGCTACAACTCTTGCTTCACTTTAAACAAACATGTCAAACATCCCAACTTTGCATGGCTCTAACTATTTAGACTGGCATGAATAAGTTCTTATCACGGGCTATTTGGATTTAGACTTGTGCTTACAGATTGATAAGCTTAGACAAGCTAATGATCAAAGTTTACAAGCTGAAAGATAAAAATTGGGAGCATCCCAATTGTTTAAGTTTAATGATTATCAAGAGCATAAAATTTGCAAATCAATTCCAAATTCAACCAAGGTGCGTGAAATCCTATAGTTAATTGAGCAACAATTTAAGGCATCTAAAAAGGCTTTAGTAGGTATGCTTTCTACAACTTTGATTACTAGAAGGTATGATAGGATAAGTGGAGTGCGTAAATATATAATAGAAATGAAGCCCAGTCATTTCAAAATCTTTTTTAGTGCAATTTATTCTAAACTTTCTTTTGGCATAATTTGGTCCATTCTAATAACTTCAACACTCATAAAGATAAGTGGACCATAAATAAACTTATCTCTATATGTATGCAAGAAGAAGATAGATTAAAGAGACAAGAATTGCAAATTGTCCATATAACATCACAAGGTCATTATGGACCATGAAAAGAAAGGAAAAATGGTTAGAAATCACCATATCAAGGAAAAGCAAAAGTCCAGCACTAGCGATAATATTAATAATATAAGTTTCCTTCCATCATAAGACAAGACATAGAAGAAAAGATTGTCTAAAGTAAAAGGCTTAGTTTTAAAAGAAAAGCATTTTCATTCCATTTGTGTGCGATGGAGCCTGCTTGACCAATCTGCCTTTTGGTACTTGGTGGATAGATTCTGATACAATCATTCATGTTTCTAATACAATGCAGGGATTCCTTTTAACCTGCCATCCAATGATAACAAAAAAGACTATAATTATGGGAACAAGTTAGAAGCCAAAGTTAAAGCAATTAGAACTTACTATCTTGTTCTTAAAACTATTTATTCTTTAATCTTCAAAATACCTTTCATGTTCATAGTTTTCCATAAATTTGATATCTTTATTTGAACTTTTAAAGTTATTGCTTTCATTTTGAGAATAAAAATCTTGTTATTTATAAACATGCAACTTTAATTGGAAATGAAGTATCATATGATGGTTTATATAAATTGCATCTTGATCCTTTGTTTTTACAAAATCTTCTTACCCAATGTATATATGTTGGCACTAAGCATAATTAAAAAGATGAAACTTCATCAATGTTGTGGCATAAACACTTAAGTCACATTTTGAAAGAAAAACTTAAACGGCCAGTCAAAATGGAGTTTTAAATTCTCTTTACTTTAAATTTTGGTATTTGCATTGATTACATTAAAGGAAAACAAACAAAAAGTACCTAAAAAGAAGTTACTAGAAGTTTTAGACTATTTAAGCTAATCCATACTAATATATGTAGACCATTTAATCCTTCTTGTGTAAGTGGTGAATATTTTATAACCTTTATTGATGATTTCTTACATTATAGCTATGTCTATCTAATCAAAGAAAAATCTAATGCTTTGAATATATTAAAATTTTCAAAATAGAAGTTAGAAACCAAATTAGATAGAAATATTAAGGTTGTAACATCTAATAGAGGTGGTGAATATTATGAAAAATATGATGAAACTGTCATAATTTAGGACATTTGCTAGATTTCTTAAGAAAACAGAATTATTTCTTAATATATAAAGTCAGGATCGCCTTAGCAGAATGGTGTGGCTAAATGACATAATCGCACTTTAATGGAAATGAAGAGCGTATGATTAATAAATCAACTTTACTAGAATTTTTGTAAGGTAAAGCCATTAAAACAACAATGTGTGTATTAAACCAGATCCTCATAAAATTGTTCCAATAACTCCATTTGAACTATGGGTTGAAAGAAACCAAGTTTAAATCATATAAATCTTTGCGAATATCCAGTAGAGGTAACGCTTTAAATCCACATGAAAGAAAATTGGATCCTAGGACTATTAGATGTTACT
>JBBYHO010510392.1:0-20429 GCA_038382025.1 Adansonia gregorii | reverse complement strand
TAATAAAGAAAAAAAATATTTAACTTGCCACCTAAAGTAGACGAATTCCCTTCTGTACATTGGGAACTCGCCCCCCCCTCCCACCTTCACGTTGAAAATTCGTCGGTTTTGTGGGCGAGTTTCGATCATATTTCGAAAATTAATTTAAAAATAAGATATAACGGGAAATAAAAAAATTAATATTATTTATATAAAAAGTCCAACAACAAAATAGTAAATAATTGACTGCAAAGCAATTATTTGTCCATTTAAAAAATTAAAGCCTAGTATTTTCCTAAATCAGGAAGAATTGATGATTAAAACCTTAGATCGGAAAGGTCCTTAATTTGGCTAAAAACAAACCTCTCATTCACGAATAAGCTCGACATAGCAGTCCATCTCTTACTGCAAACATCGTTCAAGCATTCCCCCGTTCTCTACCTTCCATTAATTCCATCGAACATTAAAAAAAAAAAGAATTATACAAAAAAATAAATATTCTTTCAATTTATTTATTTTTTACCTAATCTTTTTTGCGCAGATTCCTATTAACCGCTTTTAGCTGCTTCGATTGCTCTTGCCTTTCTTATATGATAAAAAAAATCTCAAATGTAACAAAGAGATCATATTCCTCTATTAATCCCTCCCAAAGATGAAAAAAGAAGAAAATAAAAGAAAATAAAGAGAGATAAAAAGAGAGAACCTATAGTGACTGTTTAGAATTAATCGCCAGGATTTTCTAGCAGTAAGCAATTATTTGCTTCGTTCGACCAAATTTAATAGACTAAAGAATATACGTACGATTGATAAGAAAAAAAATACAAGAAGCTTTGCTTTTATGAAATTTAAGGTTTTATTTTAAGTTTAAAAAAGTCGAAAAAACAAAACAAAGAAAGAAATCTAGGATTTTAGAGAGGGAGATACGAAGGTGAAAGGCTGATGAACTCGTGGAATTTTTCAAATTTGAGAGGAATCGATTTTAAACTCAAAAACAAATTTTGAGAAGGAAGAGAACAGATAGAAAAAGAACATAACTAAAGCATTTATAAGTGTTGTAAAACTTGGACTATTACCCGCAGTTTCTTTTGGTCAGGGAAAAAAAGAATGATAAAACAGCAAAGCCGGCATTTCTTCAAATCCCCACCAATAAAGTGCCTTTAAAAATAATTTAGCTTGTAGTGTGTTGCGTATGGATATAGGTTTAACAGTTTCATAAAAATAACATAATATATTAAATATAAATCGGTTAAGTCAGTTGAATTGATTTCAGATTTTATGAACAGTAAATTAACAACTTAACCTATTAAAACCAAAACGAAAAATTTATGAAAATCGAAACTGATCAAACTAACCCGACAAAATTAACCAATGTCGGTTTTGGTTAGTTAAGTTGATTTACACCAATTTTTTTTCACTCCTACTAATATATACATCATTTTCCATTTATTATTCATATATCATTAGTTTTGTTTAACTACTACCTTAGGTAAACTAAACTATTATTCATTTGATTTTTTATATATTTTTTATTTTAATCATCCAATTTTTAGAAAATAATAATTTGATCATTTCATTTAATATCATTGTATTTATTAGATAACTGTGCATAGAGATGTGATACTTTGTAATTTATAGGGTTTTGAATCTTTTATTCTCTTATATAATTTAGCTTAAAAGGTGTTATTCTTGAAATGAGTAAAAAATTAGTTTATATTTTTGTGTTGTTTGTTTTTCTTTTTCTAGGTACCAAAGAGGCTGATAGCATCTAAACCGTTGGATGCTTAAAAAATATATAATGTTTTTAAAAGGGCAAAAAATTATTATTTCATAATTAAGTGATTAAAATAAAAAATTATAAAGTTATATGACTAAACTTGTAATTTTTTTAATATTTTTAATGGATTTTTTTTTATAAATATTAACTTAAAAATCTATATAATATAAAAGTAATATTATTCAATTTTAGTTTACATAAGAATACATGCAAAAGTAATTTCATTTCAGATTTCATAATGATGAATCAAATTATTCAATATTACGATGTGGGTTAATTAACCAATGAGATAGATAGAAGAATTCAAAAATTTCAACCTATTTAAAAAAAAAAACTAGGCTTATAATTAAGGCTGTAATCAAGACGAGTCAAGTCCAAACAATAAAAACAATAAGGAGCTTAAACTTGACTCGGAATTCATTTCTCTAAATTTGGTTCAAGTTCAATTGAATATTATTTTCCACACTCGAGCCCGTGGTTAGAGATAGGCAATTCTTCTGAGAAAAAAAGAAACAAAAAACAAGCAACTCCTTTGATAAAGGATCTGAAAATAAATAATAGAAAAACCTCTAAAAGAACCAGTAGGAAAAAGTGAGAAATCAAGTAAATAAGAAAGGCCAAATCAAATTATCATCGCTTATTACAAGCATACAAGCAAACCCCATTGCTCTTTTTCTTTCATTTCAACACTAGCGGCTTACATAGAGCCATGGATTGAATGACTAGATAATTAAACCATATCAAAGAAAGAAAAACAATAAACTGCATAGCAAAGAAAAAAACCATTTCAATGATAGAAATCACATCACGTTTACCAAAATGAGGGTGGATTAAATTTTAAACAACATCACAGACAATTACACATTACCTTTAGGCACTCTTCAAAACCAAGGGAAAGAAAAACCCAAACACACATTTACTAGGATTTGATTTTGGGGAATGGGGAGAGGTGAGCCAAGAGACAGTATGCATCGCTCAAAGGAAAGAAAAAAAAATAAATTTTAGGGTTTTAACTTTTAGGTACATATAGTAAGGGTAAAATAACAAATTAAAATTAAAATATATATTATAAATAAAAAGCTCAATTACGCTCATACGCTACTCGAATCAAGTATTAACATACTCAAACTTAGCTCGATCGATGGCTAGAGCTGCTTGATCTCGAGCTTAGCTCCATAATGATCGAATCAAATTCGAGTTTTCTTAAATCGAACTCAAATAATTTGCGAGTACATATATCTTATTTACACCCCTAATAGTAATTTTTATCAAACTAAAAGACTTGTAAGACCAGATAATAAGCTTCTATGCCTTCCATAAGTGCTTTCAAACAATTCCCCATGAATAAAAAAATTCTTAGTTAGGTTTGTGATTTGGATAGTAAGGAATCTCTTCATCATGCTGGATACATGAGTAGTAGCACTAGAATCAAGCCACTACTTATCATGAGAAACTTCAATTAAGTTTGATTCGAAACATCCAAAAACACTAAAATTATTTTTCTTTTCGAACCAAGCCTTACATTTTAAGCATTCTTTCTGATAGTGCCTAATTTCTTATAAAAGAGACATATGCTATTTGTTCTTTCTTATCAGCCTGAGAATCCTTAATAAGCATTTTTTCTTAAACTTGTTGGTCTTGACCCTCAGTCTTTCGCTAGTTTTTTGACTCATGAGTTTAATCGACTAAATCTCTTAATTTTCAATCTTGTTTCCTCTTGAACAAGCATACTGGCCAATCACTTATATTCCACTTATCTTTAATAGTGTTATGATTACTTTGAAAAGGCCCGTATTCAGGAAGCAATGACTTTAGAATAAATTGCACTTAAAATGAGTTATCCATTGTCATCCCCAAGGATTTTAAAATCATTGCAATATTTTTTATGTTAATAATGTCGTCTTGCATGCCTCTCAACCTATCAAGCTTTATGTTTGTGAGTTGTGCCATCAGAGTACCAGCATATGAAGAACAAATATATTATCCTACAAAACTAAGGTTTTCCCTTCCACTTTTTATTTGAGGTCTTAATGCTATTAGCAATAGTCATTACGTAGGGCTAATTTCTTAGACCGTTTCATGCCTTATGATGTAACTTCTCTTCCTCACTGCTTAAATCCACAATAGCAATAGGTTTATCTTTTAATAGTGCTAAGTCAAGATCTAATATACCTAAATGAAACTTAATTTGTTCACGCCATTCAGAGATGTTTAAACCATTGAATACAGCAGTAGATAAGGCATGCGAATAAAGTGAAATAGCATTAAATAATACATAATGCTTAAAATCAAAATATACTTACTTTATCGATTCAAATATAACAAAGAAAAAGTATAACATAATTCTCATTTGGGTAGACATTATGCTATACTATCATTAAACATTAATTAAATGCCAATATCAACATTTACTAGGCAATTAAAATTTCAGAACAAACATACTATCTTTGGATATACAAATACATTTGACCAAAAAGTTAATTTATCTCCATCATACTCACTATTCATGTAATAATATATTTATCCTTAGACAAAAATCCAAAACTCTATGACTAGTGAACATTTATCTATCCACTAAATTTTTACTAGTAAGCATTCATAGTGTTATGGATAAATGATTTCTTTAAGTATGTATTCATTCTAGTTTGGGTGATTAACAAACTGCACAAACATAAAACATGGAGATAAACATAATAGTTATTGTAAGAATCATTGCAAAATAAAAATAGATATATGAAGGATATTAAATATTTGCACATCCTAAATATTAAACATGACTTGTCTTTAAATCTTTTTTTTTAATTTTTAATAAAAGAAAACAAATTATGTGAGAAACAAAATTCTATAAAAAAACATTAATGGATAAATTAAGAGTTCAACAAGAAAAAAGATCTAATACCACATGTAAAATATGATTCATAATTATTATCGAGCATACTGATAATTAAACTTAATATTTTAGGATCTTGAACACATAAATCTCACACTTTAAAAAGCGTACTAATTATGCAAAGATAAAAAATCCATAATTGAACTAATCACATGGAAGTTAAAGCGTCTTATTTAAAACTCTAGATCCCTACAAGTAAATTGATTTAATTGCATCACAACAAGTAAAATGATTTTGTTTAACTAATATTTTAGGTAAATTAAACGTCTATTCATATATTATTGGTTTTTTTTAACTAATATCTTAGGTAAACTAAACGTATATTCCTTAATTTTAATAATTTTTTATTTTGACCATCAAATTTTTAAAAAAATAATAATAATTTGATCATTTCGTTTAATATCATTGTATTTATTAGATAACTTAGTATATAGATGTGATATTTTGTAATTTATAGCAATGTTCAATCTTTCACGCTTTTATATAATTTGGCTTAAAAGTTTATAATTTTGGGTTGTTTGTTTTTCTTTTTCTAAATACAAAGGAGGCTGATATTGCTTAATTATTGTTTGAATGATTCAAAAAATATAATGTTTTTAAAAGAGCGATCCAATTATTATTTTTTTCATAATTAAGTGATGAAAATAAAAAAAATTATAAAAAGTTAATAAATAAACCTGTAATTTTCTTAATATTTTTAACGGACTTTTTTATAATTTTTTAAATATTAACTTAAAAATCTATGCACTATAAAACTAATATTATTCCATTTTATATAATGATATATATAAAAGTAATGTCATTTCAGATTTCATATTGAAGAATCAAATTACTGAATATTACGACGTAAGTTAATTAACCAACGAGATTGATGAATTCAAATTTTTCAACCTATTTAAGAAAAGAAAGTAGGCTTGTAATTTTTATCGAACTAAAGGGTTTTTTAATTAATTAAAAACCTATTTCAAGCTAAAATCCAAAATTAAATCAATCATACTCCTACAGAGCATTACAATTTTCTCAAGCCTATCAACCTATTTATCACCTTAATTATATTAAACAAGATAGCTAGCTTATAGCTTGTGAATTGTCATGTTTTAGCATCATAGCATAAATTTGTAGTGACCTAGAAACTTAATTAATCTAGCAATTAATAGTATTAGAATAATTAAATAATCTCCAAAAAGTAGTACAGAATGAGACACTTCAATGTGACATCCCCATCTCCTAGAAGGGAAAAAGAAAAAGTAGATAAGTAAACCCAAAAAATGGCAATCCATCATTTTTCATAAGAATGGAACATTTAGATTTGATTATTTGAATAGGAGATAAGTATGCACAATTCAATTTAAATTAAATTAATTGATCGAATTGAATTAAATAATCTATTTTGTTTTAAAAAATAGATATTTTGATTATCATTTAATTAGATTTGATACTTAAAAATCAAATTATATTAAAATTGATGGGATTATATTTTTAATCCTTATTAGATATTTTAAATTATCTATATATTTTGAAGTTCTTGATCTATTATTGATGTACTTTTTACTTTTATTTATATTTAAATATTTGTTAAATGACTTATATTTATTTAAATTATAAAAAAATTAGTAGTCAAATTTATATGTAATTTTAACTTGTATCGATCTTAGAACTTAAGAATATTTATAATTCCGTTAAGTTTGAAATTCAATCAAATTAATTGAAATATTTCGATGAATTAAAGTTTTAGATTTTATATATTAGCGGCCAAAAGAAGTGAGATCCATGGCGATGAACGTGCAAAAATATCTTCCGCTTTAACATCACGGCGGCAAATCTTGTTGAAAAAAGTTTTCTCTTCACACACGCTTTCCTTGTAAGAATTTTCTCGTGAAAAAACCAGCTAAAGAAAAACAACAAACTCTAATTGGATACAAAAGGATTAAATTAGGCTTTATATGGAGAATAATATTGTTTTGGCTTTTGACTATTTCACTACTTACAAATGATAAGATAATAAATAACAATTTTATAAAAAATTTGATTGTTTATGAGCAATTGGAATACTTTGGCAATTTCGTTTTAGAGATCACTAGTCGAGTCTGGTTTGAAAAAGTTTTAGATTTTTTGCTTAGATCCGAATTTAGCTCAATCTATTTAGATCCTTTGTATTTACTATTTAAAATTAATAAAAAATAAAAAATATTTTTACATTAATATTTATTTTATAATTAAATTTAAATAAAAATATTTTTAATTATTAAATATTAATTTGGATCGAATCAAATCGACTCAAATTAATAAAAAATATATCTCAAATTTAAAATTTATCATATTTAATTAATAATTTAATTTATAAATATATTTATTCTCTCGTATGAATAATTTTTTATGTAAATGGACAAGTAGAACTCCTCATACAAAGTTTGGTGAGCCTCGAAATTTTGTCGTTGCCATAGGCTCCGTGACTGAAGTAGATAAAATTGGTTCATGGCTTGTCCGGAAAGGCTTCTAATGGCTATGACCTATGAGCTAATATGCACCAAAAGCCCAATATTTTTGGTACCCAAAGGTTTATCAACATGGAGCCGACGACAATGACAATATTTTTGAACCCAACAATATAAATCAATTTAATTGCTATATATCTTTTAGCCCATATTGAACCAAGCCATTTAATTGCCGTGTTTTAGCAAAGCCCAACAACACTTTTCTTTGCAATCTGCCATGCCAACCCCATATTTCCTTTCAAAAAAAGGGGAAATAAAGCAACAATTTATTTATTTTTCCCTTTTGGAATTTATGTAATTCGTCTTTGTTTGAACTTACTAGTGGTAATGATAGTGGTTGAGTAACTAGCTATTTAAAAAAAAAAAAAAAAGAAAAGAAATTTAATTTTTAAAAAACCCTAAAAATTAACTAGTATTTGTTATCCTGTAATACTAAATAACCCATATATATATTTAAAGAATAATTAAAACAGAATATAAATATATAATAAAAATATATAAATATTTTAAAATTTTATATAATACTTGTTATAGTTGCCGACCGCTCGCCCTAGTGAAGGATCAGTAATCTTTAGGGCGATCGCCTAAACACGTCTGACCCAATCTGACACCTCCGACGGCGGCTTAACTGCGGAGTTGACATCTACTGAAGGGATGGCCTGCCGACTGGGCCGACCGCTAGACAACAAGGCCTGACACCTAGCTCGGCGTGAGTCACATCACCATCAAATCACCTGATATTATGTCTCCAGACAACACTTATAAAAGGGTAAGCAAACCCAAAGGTAAGGGACCCTTCGCTCTGGTTGGTTCTCATTTTCTGAAATCTCCATCACTATATCTCCAAACACCCGCATACTAACTTAACCATTGGAGAGGGCCCCGGAGTACCAACTCCGGCACCTTTCTGACCTTCTTTGTGTTGCAGGACCACAAGCGACCTCAACAATTGGCGCCGTCTATGGGAACAGAGCAAAAAAACCATGGCTAACCAACATGCTGACGCTGTTCCACAAAACACCCCATCGCCCCCTAAAGCGATGAACCTTACTGAAGTCTCGCCAGCTCCAGCAATGCCTAACTCATCACATATCCAAGCCTCTCATATATCTATCTCGTTGCCTTCATGGCTATCTCACTCACCATTAGCATATTACCAAAACTTGTGGGATTGATCCTACCGTTGCCCACTTCCATTCCGCATCCTGACCCAACCACTGGACCGAGCACCACGATCCCAGCAACCATTACGACCAACACTCTACGCACACCTTGTGATACCTCGTTGTCTCCCTCCATCCAACTTAGTACACCCCTAGCCAGCCAGATTACCATGCGCACTACCAAGCACAATTCTAAGCCATTGCCAGCCAACTGGCCGCCATTCAACAATCGCAGATGCAATTAGGCCAACTTGTCAACTCGCAAACCAACCGCCATACTTCACCTGTTGATCGCCCCAATCAAAACACCACTACCAACCCACCGTCAAGCAAATAGGAGAGAAACAATATAGCCGACCGGGCTACACGCCCCGTAGTGGAAGAGAGTTCTTGTTCTACTCTAGTCCCTCGAAGAGCGACACAGGGAACTTTTCATCACCCCAGTGGACGCAGCGAGTCCGGATCCACTCTAAACCTCGCTCAGCAGGTAGCAGCCTTAAAGCAAGAAATCAAGGAACTTGGAAACCCGAGAAAGGACAACTGGGAATGGTTATCCGAGGAACACAATCCCCTCTGGCCAGACATTCACCGAGTACAAGTTCCTAGCAAAGTTAAGCTCTCTCCCGATACTTACAATGGCAAAGTCTGATCTGGCTGATCACCTGAACCATTTTCGTGCTTTCCATAACCTGCGTGATGTGCCGAACGCCATCCAATGTCGTATCTTCTCGACGACACTCCATGGACCGGCACGGACCTGGTGGTATTCCTTGAACTCGGGGCCCATTACCACTTTTGATCAATTGGGGAAACATTTCCTCACCCATTTCAGCAGCTGTAGAACAGCGACCAGAACATCAGCCAGCTTAATAGCTGTCAAACAGAGTCATGACGAAACGATTCACGACTACCTTAAGCATTTCAACGCAACTGCCCTGGAGGTCAGGGATCTGAATGAGGAGTGGGCCATTCAGGTGTTCACAACGGGCGTTCGCCATAAGTATTTGAAGTATGCCCTGACTGACGCGCAGCCCACAAAGTTATACCAACTGTACGAGAAGGCTCAGAAATATGCTAAGGCCGAAGAAATTGAAATCCCGAGCCGAAAAATGAAAACATGGAATCGTGAGCAAAAAGGTATTCAGGAAGTAAAGAATAACCGATTCGCTAATCGGCCTGGTAACAGGACTCAAAGAGAAGTGCTAGCCCCAGCGGGGCAGCGGAGCCCTACAAAGAAGCGACCACGACTCGCCCCGTACACCAAATATGAGTCATACACGCCCTTGACTGCGCCGCGATCTCAAATTCTTAATACAATAAACAGGAAAGGTCTTCTGGAGCGACCGCCCCCCATGGTTGGTGATCGCAGCAAGCGTGACCCTACTAAACGATGCAACTTTCACAATGACACCGGGCACGCCACGGACAACTGTTATTGCTTAAAAAACGCAAGAAAAGCATTAGTAAGGAAGGGGGCGATCAAGCAGCTCGTGAAAAAAGAGACGCATGCCCATAGCACGAGGAGGCCACAGGATGAGCGCCGTGAGAGTGCTCCCAAGCGGCCTGTCGTCGGCATTATAAACGTGATCGTTAGTCCGACAGAAACATGGGCCATCAGCAAGTCAAAGCGAAAGTCCCACCTTCGCTTTGTAATGACGGTAGACGTTGCAACCAAGCAGTCAAAGCACATGGCTTAGACAATCTACTTCAACGAGGACGACACAGAACTCCTATCTGACCACGAAAATGATCTCATTGTTGTATCGGCCACCATCGACAACTACCAGGTTCATAGAATTCTCATCGACAATGGGAGTGTCGTCGAGATTCTGCAATGGGACGCCTTCCTCCGCATAGGCTTTACTGCAAAAGACCCGACTCCATCAGCCCCAATTTACGGGTTCGTCAACCAACCTATACCCGTCAAAGGGACGGTTACAATCCCGGTTACGATTGGCGACGGCGAACACACCGTGAACGCCATGGTCGATTTCCTTGTCATTGACCAGCCTTCCGCTTATAATGCAATCTTCGGGCGACCATTGATGAAGAGGATGAAGATGGTCACTGCAGTATATTGCCTAATGGTAAAATTTCCCACACCCACCGGAGTCGAGTACATGCGTTTCGACCAGCATACTGGCCGCCAATGCCACCTCATGTCCATCGAGATGGCCACATGCCTGCAAGACATCACCCATGACACAAATCCCAGCACCTCAGTTCACACCGTCACGCCAGCACAATCTGGGCCGCTCAGTTTGGAACACTTGGATAACCGAGACGGTTTCTCTAATCAGAAACCTCAACCAGCAGAAGACACAGAAAAAATTACCCTCTATGATTCTGACCCAGAGCTGGCCACCACCATCGGTTCCTCGCTTAGCAATCCAAAAAAGACTCTACTCACTAGGTTCCTCAGGAAACGTGCTGACGTGTTCGCATGGTCCGCCACCGACATGCTTGGCATTGACCCCTCTGTAGTCATGCACTCGCTACACGTCAACCAGCAAGCTACACCAATAAAGTAGAAGAAGCGTAAATTTATGTCGGAGAGGCTTTAGGCCATACGAGAAGAGTCGACAAGCTATTGCTAGCCAATTTCGTATGAGAAGTAAGGTACCTGGATTGGTTGGCTAATGTAGTCATGGTCAAGAAATCCTCGAGAAAATGGCGGATGTGCGTGGACTTTACCGACTTAAATAAAGCATGCTTAAAAGATAGTTATCCTTTGCCCAATATCGATCGCCTAGTCGATGCCTCAGCAGGCCATAAACTACTAAGTTTTATGGACGCCTTCTTGGGGTACAACCAAATCCAGATGGACGCCAATGACCAGAAGCATACCGCCTTCGTCATAAAAGATAGCACTTATTGCTATCAGGTCATACCATTCGGCTTGAAAAATGCTGGCGCCACTTACCAAAGGCCAGTTAACACACTCTTCATACAGCAAATCAGGCGTTCGATAAAAATTTATGTAGACGACATGCTGGTCAAGAGCCCTTCTCTTCAATAACACATAGATGATCTTTCGGAAATGTTCAGCATACGCCGCAAGTACCGGATGAAACTTAACCGTTTGAAATATGTGTTTGGTGTCTCTACAGGAAATTTTTAGGATTCATGATCTTCTCCAGAGGCATTGAAGCTAACCCTGAAAAAATCAGCGCTATCTTACAGATGCGCCCACCACAAACGACCAAAGAAGTGCAATGCTTGACAGGACGAATAACCGCACTTAACTGCTTCATTTCCAAATCGGTCGAGAGATGTTTACCATTCTTCAGGCTCCTTAGGAAGGCGACCAGATACAAATGGACCGAAGAATGTCAGTAGTCATTCGACCAAATGAAGCTCTACCTCAGCACTGTTCTGCTACTTGCTAGCCCAAAGGCTGGCGAGCCATTATTTATGTACCTTGCTGCCTTACATGAAACCATTGCTGCAGTCTTGGCACGTGAGGAATAGGGTAATTAGTATCCCGTTTACTACGTTAGTCGCGCATTGCAAGCTAGCAAAGTACATTACAGCAAACTTGAAAAACTCGCTTTTGCACTGATAACCGCAGTAGGGAAACTAAGGCAGTACTTCCAGGCACACCCAATTACAGTACTCACCAACGAACCTCTCAAAAACGTTCTCCTAAAAGTCAATTTCGTAGGCCGTCTTGTTCGTTGAAGCATCGAACTCAGTGAATTCGGCCTCACATATAGTCCAAGGAAAACCATCATAGCCCAAGCGCTCGCGGACTTCATCGTCGAATGCTCTTTCCTGGAATCTGAAGAAGCTCCTCAGGATCCTCACCCAACTGACGATCGCTCTTGCTATCAATCTCAACCCCATCATCAAACCGATGAGTGGCACATTTTCGTTGATGGTTCTTTCAGCCAATCTAAAGGTGGCTGGCGTGTTACTAATCGACCCAAATGGCCAAAAGTGGCAATATGGCCTCGAATTTCTATTCTCCACCTCCAACAATGCTGCTGAATATGAGGCCCTAATCACCGGAATAGAGCTAGCCAAGACCCTGGGTGCCAATCACCTAATCGCCCACACAGACTCATGACTTGTGGCCGGCCAGACCAACTGCCTAATCGACGTTAAAGACGCTCTGCTCCCGAAATACCACAAAATTATGGAACATCTCTCCTAGTAATTTGCCCGTATTATAATTATGTAGATCCCTAGAGCAGAAAACTCCAGGGCCGATGCTTTGTCAAAGCTGGCCAGCACCATTAAGATTGCCATAAGAGGCAAAATCCTCTTTGAAAGCCTCTCAGCCCCCAGCTATGATCGATACGTGCTTCACATTATAGATGATACTGAAGAAACCTAGATGACATCGATTTTTTCTTACCTCAAGTACAACAAACTCCCAACTGATCCGTTGGAAAAGAGACGATTAGAAAAAAGAGCAGCCAAGTACACCATTCTGGGTGACTTCTTATACAAAAAGTCCTTCACTCTTCCATTACTCCGCTGCCTCACACCCGCAGAAACGACTTACGTCTTGAGAGAGATTCACGAAGGCATCTGCGACAATCATCTTGGCGGGCGATCGCTAGCGCTAAAAGCCTTGCGCCAAGGCTTCTTCTGGCCCATGATGAGGAAAAATGCTACGGCACTCGTCAAAAAATGCGACAAATGCCAACGATTCGCCCCTATCCCCAGACAACCAGCAGAGACACTCAAACATATCTTCAGTCCTTGGCCCTTTTTCTCCTGGGGCATTAACATATTGAGACCTTTCCCCATTGCAACCGGCCAAAAAAAGTTCTTACTGGTAGCCTACGACTACTTCAACAAATGGGTTGAAGTGGAATCGGTCGCCATAATCACTGCCCGCAATATGGAAAGTTTTATCTGGCGTTACATTCTTTGTCGATTCGGGATACCCAATGTTATTATTACGGATAATGGCAAGCAGTTGTCCACCGACAAGCTACACGATTTCTGTTCACGCTTCAACATCAGCCTAGTTCACACTTCGGTTGCTCATCCTCAGTCCAACGGCTAGGTTGAATCCATGAACAAGAATATTTTACAACCCCTGAAAAAAATCGAACGACGCCAAAGGTGCCTGGATTGACGAAACTCCTGGAGTACTTTGGGCAATATGGACCACTACTACCCAGCGACCGACGCCACCCCTTTTAGTTTAGTCTACAGAACCGAGGCTGTGATACCCACTGAAATAGAAGTTCGCAGTACCCGCACCGCTTATCCTGACCACGACTTAAACTCCGAACACCTCAAGGCTAACCTAGACCTACTTGAAGAGGCTTAAGAAGATGCAACAATCCATATGGCCGTACGTGCTCAGCAGGTTAGCCGGTATTATAATCGACGTGTATTCAATCGCCAATTCCAGGTAGGCGACCTTGTTCTCCACAATTGCGAAGCTAGTCGACCGGCCGACGAACGTAAAAAACTGACACCAACTGGGAAGGCCCCTATCAAATCCACTAGGTTCTAGGTTATGGCGCTTACAAGCTCGTCGAGCTGGACGGACGACCCATCCCTCGCACATGGAACGCCACCCACTTAAAAAAATATTATTTGTAAGTATGCCTGCTTTCAATAGTAAACATTACCTTTCTTCAATTCTGTCTTAAATATTGCATCTCGCATTTTTATTACAACTGCACACCCGCCGCCCATGCGCCTCTTATTATTGCTATTACGCAATCATCGCCTAGGCACTCTTTCCTATTGCTATTACGCAATCGCTGCCCAGGTGCCTCTTATTATTGCTATTACGCAATAGCCGCCCAGGCACTTCTTCCTATTACTATTATGCAATCGCCGCCCAGGCGCCTCTTATTATTCCTATTGCGCAATCGTCGCCCAGGCACTCTTTCCTATTGCTATTATGCAATCGCCGCCCAGACGCCTCTTATTATTGCTATTACGTAATCGCCGCCCGGGCACTCCTTCCTATTGCTATTACGCAATCGCCGCCCAGGCACATCTCATTATTATTCCTATTGCGCAATTGCCGTCCAGGCACATCTCATTATTGCTACAATGCAATCACCGCCCCGGCATATACTCCTATCACCACAATGCACTTGCCGCGCAGACATCCTTTATCATACTCATCACGAAAAAAAAATGTTCAAGAAATGCAAGCAATCACCACACATTTGATTCATACATGAAAACTTTTCTTCCATTTTCAAAAGTTATTTACAATAATTTATCATTACATTTACATTCCTAGCCTATTCCCTAGTCGATGATACGCCGGCCTCATCCCCCATTCTCTTTATTCTGACTCTTCTGCTGGAGGGGTTATCAAGGCTGCATCTCGCACTCGCCCTGCTTCGACTTCCTGATGGCTGGGCAGTAATACGTTAAAGTTTTCAGGGGGTGCATACACTCGGCCTAAGTTAACCGCCCGCAGGTCCAAAGGCCCCTGCAGTAGTTGGACCTCGTATAAGGCGCTCCGATGATATGAATCCACAACGGCAAAGAGCTTGTCGAAAATTTTCTCCTACTGTTTCTTCATCTCGTCTTGATGGCGATCATGTAGTTCGCCTATTTGAGCCTCCAACTCAGCAACCTTAGACTTGGCAGACGCCAACTTAGTATCCCGCTCCTCCAACTTTCTCACTGACTCCGAAGCAGCTGCTTCCGCCTTTTCGCACCTCAGTAACAATTTGACTATTTCGGTCATCCTCATCTCCTCTATTTCTTTCAAGGACGCCTCCAGCTTGGCGCCTGACTCCTGCTGCTTCAAAATTTGGGCGTCTAGCTCTACAATCTTGGACGCCTACTGATTGAATTTTTTCTGCCAGTTCGCCATCTGATAGGTATATACCGCTTGGCAGTGCAGCGCCTCCACCAACTCTATCATCGTCGTATTTAAATTCTACGCAGGACTCCTCTTTGACAGGGCTTCTCAGTCGCTCTCAGCCAGACCTTTCATCGCCCACCTCATAGCGGCCTCAAAGTCTGGCACCCACCCGTTCCGCAGAATGCCTATAGCTACTGAACTAGGCCCACCACGCGTAATTTGTGGCCTTTCTGATGCACTACTCGACTGTGAGGTTGTCCCAGGTGCGGGTCCATCGCTCGACCCGACCGTTTTGGCCACTGGTCGTCCGGCAGGTGATGTAGGGGGCAAGTCGGTGGTCGCATGCCACGCAACCTCTTGACGACCAGCGGACACTCTAACAACCCCCTCACCCATCCCAGCATCTCTTAGCTCGCCTATCTTCCGTTTTTCCCTTCTTTGTCGAGCCACAACCCTCTCCGCAGTAGCCTACCTAGCCACTCGCCCTGCCAACGCCGCCTGCACTAGATCCATCCTTGCAAAACAAATTACCCAAGTCAGTATCCTCGTAAACTTTCTCACCTTTACGAGTAACTAGAACAATACCCTCATCCCCTCCCTGATTCGATCGACAACCGCCTTCCTCTCCCCCCTTGCCACTTGCCCCTGCTCTGTTTCCCCCACCACCCCTTTCTTCCACCTTGTCTACCCCTCCTCAGCCACCTGCTCCCCCGCAAAAATCAACACCCCTTTTTAATCATCATTACCATGCACGCCATACTCAAACTCGTTGTAAGAAACTAAAACTATACCTCTCTGACGCCGTAACAACCGACGTCGCCTCTGACGCCCAACGAGATGCACTAATCCCTCAGGCACATCTTTCAGGTCTCGCCCAAGGCATTCCCTCTGGATGTTACGAAACGTAAGGTATGCCTTGCTGCTCACTGACCCACCCCTGAAGAAGAGGACCTGATCTTTCTTCGCCTCTTCCAGTGCCACCCTCTCATTGCTTGCTCTTGCTCTCATACCCCAAAGCATTGGAAAGCCCCATTCGGCGTCCGCCCTTTTTGTTACTATGAAGAATTGGTCCCACCACATATGAGCGTTCGACGGTAAGTCGATGACCATTCACCCTCCCTCCCTTACTTGAAGGTAGTAAAAGTAGGGCTCAGCCCACTTTAGCACATAGAGCTCCTTTACCACCCCAGTCGAAGGTCACCAACCCTTTTTCTTGCACACCAGGAAATACGTCAACAGGATCGCCCAATTGTTCGGTTTCAGCTGGTTGGGTGACAATTCATATTCCCACATCAACTCGCAGAAGAACGCCTCCAGTGGCAAGTGGAAGCCTGCTTTGAAGATGTGCAAGTAAAATGCCACGCTGTTGCCTTTGGCGTACGTTGTTCACCCCTGTGGCCCCGCTTCAGCTATCTGGTATCTCTCCAGATCCACTCCTCTGTCGCACAGCCACCTCCACATTACCTGCATGTTCATCACACTAATATGCCTCTCCACCGTCTCGGTGTCCACCATGGCGATCGCCTCCTCACTTTCGGCTTCCATCGACCCTTATTCCCCATCGCCACTCTGCTCTGCTTCCACTTCTCTCACCTCCTCCTCTTCCTCTCGAACTCGTTGGTCCGCCATTCCTTCTTGGGCTAACCGTCCCACTATCACCCTCACCTCATTCCCCGCCTCCTCTAGTCTTCCCTTTCTCGCCACCGATTTCACCGATATACCAAGCCCCCTTACCATATATACCTCTACCCCTAACAATGCAAAGGACACAGCGAAAAAAGCACAAGAACTCACCGGAGCTTACCCCACAAAGATCTTACTTTCCACAGCACCCTTATTCGCACCTCCACACGTACGCTTGCTGCCAAACACCACACAAAATCGTTAACACACTACGACTCTACAAAAACTCTTTACCGACCAACTCTCAAGCACTCACCACTTTTTTTTTGCACAACTTGCTTTGCTCCCCTTTCTAATTTTTCCATAAAATTGGCGAAATCACCTCAGCCCCCCCATTATATATCTACACATCCTCAACCCTTTATCTTCCTCCATTCCCACGTGTCGCCACCATACGCCTCTGCCAGCTTGGCACCTTTTCCCCGTTCTGATACGTGTCCCTCTCGCCTTTCCATATCCCCCTAAATGTGCCCTTGAATCCTTTGTCAGGCCATGTGTTCCACTCTTATTCCTTCCCCCTAACCTTCTGTATTCTGCCATTATTACCGCATTAATGCTGCCAGTTACAATGCCTTGCCTCCCACGAAGGCCCTCACTCACACGTGTCCCAAATGACGAGTCACTTTATGACCGCCATTTTAGATAGCGGGGGGGGGGGGAATTGTTATAGTTGCCGACCGCCCGCCCTAGTAAAGGATCAGTAATCTTTAGGGCGATCGCCTGGACACGTCTGACACAATCTGACACCTCCGACAGTGGCTTAAACACGGAGTTGACATCTATTGAAAGGATGGCCGACCGGCTGGGCCGATCGCTAGACAACAAGGCCTGACACCTAGCTCGACATGAGTCACATCACCATCAAATCACTTGACACTATGTCTCTAGACAACACTTATAAAAGGATAAATAAACCCAAAGATAAGAGACCCTTTGCTCTGGCTGGTTCTCATTTTCTAAAATCTCCATCACTATATCTCCAAACACTCGCATACTAACTTAACCATCGGAGAAGGCCTCGGAGTATCAACTCCGGTACCCTTCTGACCTACTTTATATTGTAGGACCACAAGCGATCTCAACAATACTAATTATTAATATTTTAAAATTATAATAAATATAAAATATTTAATATATATTATAATATAATAAAATATATAAATATAATATAAATTTATAAATCATCATATTTTATATTAATCACGATCTTTATTGATAGATTATGGTGCAAGCCATAGAAGGATTCCAAAACCTAGAAGGTCAAAAGTGAACGAGGCTTACGGATAAATAAATAAATAAATAAATAAATAAATAAATAGGGCAGCCCATGTTTTGACTTATTCTATGTCACACTTTATTTTTAGCTTGGGCATAACGGCCGGCGTCTACTAAAGAATTGCGGTAATGCAAGTAATCTTTCCCAGTTTTGTCAAAGGTAAAGTCAGTAAAGAAAAGAATCTTTTTCATCCCTGACAAAAGGCAGTGAAGAGATATTATTTCGGCCCATCAGGATTGGATGTATTAATGATTTATTAATGATTGATCAGTATAATTAATTTGATAAATTTAATTTACATTGAACGAAATTTAAATAAAATATTTGAAATAAATTGATATATTAAAAATTTTTATTTAAATTTAATTATAAATATTAATATAAAAATAATTTTATAATATTATTGTAAATAATAAAATTGATTTTTGAATTGATTTGAACTTGAAAATAAAATTAAATTATAATTTGATCAATGAATATTTTCAATCATGCTTATTATAATTTACAGTTAATTTATAACTGAAATTTTAATAATCTCAAATTAAGAAGAAGAAAAAAATAGATGAAAATTATTAAAAGAAAGTTAAGCAACAAATTAAAAAAAAATTATAGGTCTCAAAGATTAAATTAATAAATTGTTTATCCTTATTCTTTATATTTTTCTCATCAAATATAGCCCAAATTCTCAATTTACAGTATGATATGGTGTAATAAATATCTTGACAAATTAATGCAAACGTGGTCCAACTAATTCACTGTACCTAGACATCTTTGTCAAATTGCTCATCACATTGACTGATTCTTCCCTTAAGAACCATAGAATTGGTCAATGAATGAGGAATTTAGGGGTTTTTTTTTTTTTTATTCACTGAACCCAATCCAATTCAATTCAATCATGTGATATATTATTATTATTGTCAAAATTTTTAAATATAGTAATATTTTAAATATATTTAAAATTTAAAATAAAATAATATTTAATAATAAAATATTTTTACTAATGAAAATTCTACCAAGCTTGAAATTTTGCAATATTCTATTTAATTCGAATTAGATTTAATTTTATAAATAATTCAACATTTAAAGAAACATTATTAACAAGCTTTTTGAGTCTATTCTCAATATATATATATATATATGTTATTAGAAAAGAGATCAATTCGACTATGTTAAGGATGAATGGACTATGGCGTGAATATATATAGAAAATGGCGAAAATTCTTGTTATCGGAAATTTTTTTTTTTTCTTTCGCCGACATATAGTTGGACTCTTCATTATTAAAATGCAAGATAAAGTCACAAAGTTGGAATTCATTGCATTGCTTTGAATAAGCACTTGCTTTGAAAATCATCATTTCCACATCTTGATGTTGCTTTATGGGCAAGTTGTCCAATAGGTTCCATATCATATCATAGTAAATGGTAAGTTTAAAGAATTTATTATTTCCTCTTGCACCCTCTTAAAAGTTAAAAACATTTTTCTTTTAATTTTTCTCTTATATAATTGAGTTTAAGTTGAATTTAGATTGATAATTTCAAACACAATATAAAAATTTAACATAAATTTAATATACTTAATGAATACAATATAATATATTTAAATAAAATTAATAAAAATGGTTAATAACAATATGCATACATAAGTTTTTTGCAAACAAGGATTTAGAAGATAAAGACTTAAAATGGTTTTTTTCTCTCCGAGTAAACACTGTTAGTACGTGGAGAATTGAAAACACGAGAAATTGACGAAAGCTTCAATATGTGTAGCAATGCCACTTTCTTTAAGGTTTTATTTGCCCCCACCATTAATTAGGTATGCAAAAGGATTACCGGCGTATAAACCTCGAGGATACAATAAAGATTGACGGCGTTTTGCATTGACGATATCAATCCACTAAGCAATGTGTGACAAAACTACCAAAATTCTGTTTGTAGTTTTCTATCTAATTCTCTATCTATATTTTTAAATGAGAAAGGTTTTATTTATAGGCAAAGGAAAGCCTCTTCATATAGACATAACTTTTCTTAAAACATGTCTATTTGGATAGTCACACCAGTTGGTAATTAACCAAGAGACATTACTCTTAATTAAATAATTAAGAGACATTACTTTGAAGACATGACCTTTTATTATTTTGAAAATGTTCCCCCATCATTTTCAAAATAATCCAAATTTTGATAATTTTGAAAATCTATTGTATAAATGAAGGTGTTTTACGATTGAACCTTCACTTAGTGAAAATATATTAAAGTTAACTGATATTGCATGATAGAATATACTTTGAACCAACTATTCCATTTGGTTAACCGAACACATCTCACACAAAGATTTCAACACCAGTCAATGCATAGTATCTGGGGACACTA